>PITA01014861.1:0-52068 GCA_004023965.1 Spilogale gracilis | reverse complement strand
ATGGAGGGATGGTAGATGGATGGAAGCATGAGGGATGATGGGAGAGGGAAAGATGGAGGACGGTGGATGGATGGAGGGACAATGGGGGAGGGAAGGGGATAGAGGGATGGTGGATTATGGGGGATGAATGGGTAGGAAAGGGTGGAGGGATGGGTGGGGGATGGGGTTGGGTGGAAGGATGGAGGGATGATGGGGAGGGAAGGATGGAAGGATGGCGGATGATGGGGGATGGAGGGATGGACAAACAGAGAGATAGAGGAGAGATGAAGGGATGTGTGGGGGGATGGAGGGTGGCTGGGGGATGGACGGGTTATTGGGTGGATGGGGGCCAACTGATGCCTGGATTGGCGCACAGACACGTGGACAGATGGATGGTGGCCAGAACCAGGGAGTTTGCTGCCCCCATTGTGCGCCATCTGATTAAGGCAATGACAGAGCTTGTGGGCCCAAAGGCAAGTTGAGAGGCTATAAAGTCACCACCTCTCAGATGTGGAAGAGGCTTCCAAGGACCCTCAGTTCTCACTATCCATTTGATAAAGGAATAAATTAACATCCCTCACTCAGATCACCTCTATGTGAATTTTTATCCAGAATGAATTTAAGGACAACAAGAGAGCAGAGAAACAGGCCCCCACTGCCTGCAGGGAGACACTTTACTCCTGACACAGACTTTCCCCAGCTCCCCCAGAAGACATGGTTTGGGGGCATTGTTTTACCTATTACTGTAATCCTAACAGTAACAACATTTGGGTAAACAGTAGATGGCAAACACGTGTGTTGACTGACTGAGTGAGTGAGTTAACAACGCCCCTTACGAGCTGGGCCCTTCTCTCCCACCATGCCCTGCCCACATCCCCATAGCTGCTCTGCTCACTGACCACCACTTCTCAGATACGCCAGGCTTTGGGACAAGAGGAGAAAAGATGTGACAGTAGGCAGATGATGGTGCACAACTCAGAAATTGACCTCCAGGGGCGCCTGGGGGGCTCAGTTGGTTGGGCGACTGCCTTCGGCTCAGGTCATGATCCTGGAGACCCGGGATCGAGTCCCACATCGGGCTCCCTGCTCGGCGGGAAGCCTGCTTCTCCCCCTCTCACTCCCCCTGCCTGTGTTCTCTCTCTGGCTGTGTTTCTCTCTGTCAAATAAATAAATAAAATCTTAAAAAAAAATGAGCCTCATCTCATCCCTTGTAGCATCTTCTGCTGAGTGCCCTTGAAAGACAACAGCAGACTGAACACCCACAGGACCTCCACCTTCAGGGGCCCAGCGAGGGAAGGCAACCACGAGCGATGGTGCTGCCCAGGCCACCAGACTCAAGCGTCTATGTAGCCTTAACTTTCCTGAGCCCCTCCCTCTGCCCACCCTCCCCTTTCTCCTTGTCTGAGCCCCCTCTGCCCCTCTCTGCCTCCTTTCCTTGAGGAGCATCTTCCTGTGTCTACCTTGGGGACTAAGTCTGCAGCAAACAGACCGCCGGCACAAATCCTGTGCATTGTAAACATGGTGGTAAACAACACAAATCATTTGACCTGTATGAGTTCCGCTTTGGGTGTATGTGTGTGCCTGGGAATAGCAATGTGGGGCTCCGGGCATGCAGACACATAAGCGTGTATGTGTATGCACACACACACACGGTATTATATTCCATTCCCGTGCACTGATCAGTGAAAACACAGCACCGGGGCTCTTTCTGGCCAAAGTCTGCAAAGAATGAAATGCACATTTTCCCACCCGGCCGACGGAGCCATGTCCTCAGCCTTCACCTTCCACCTTATCTCTGCCCTCATCCTAGTCCACTTTTTGCACTTTTCAAACTTGTCAGAAGACCCATGGGCCCACCTTGCATCGAAGTTCCACCCAGGAGTGCCTGTCCCCGAGCTCTCCAGCTCCCAGAAGTCTCGGATGCCAACCAAAGTCAAGTTTCCAGAATGCCAAGGAAAGCTGCCCTTGGCATCTGTAACACGCATATTTCGGGAATTTGCTAAATAACGTTTCCAGAAATGTCATTTCCATGAATAAAACATCCCACTTTAATGCTTGGGGTGGAGTCCTAGATGTAGGGGATGCAGGTTTGGGGGAAGAGGAAACAATCTTTGTAGGAGAAACCAAGGAAGAAGAGTGTTCCTGGGAGCACTCAGATAATCTTATCTGCTTAGCAGGAGGAGGACTAAAGGCATCCTCATTCTTCCGTGAGGTTTACAGAGTAAGCAAATTTATCCGTCACCCCTCGGGCGTGGATGGCCTGTCTTGGGGTGGAGAACCTTCCCTCCATCGCTCTGAGTCAAAGGGGAAGCCCCTGTTTTGTCCTGCTCTTCTCATTTTCCTCCCATACATTCCCCCACTTACACAACACTGAGGGAACAAGGTTCACCCTTTGCCCACTCAACATTTCTCTGTTTATCCTATGGAAGGAATGGACAAGGGGACATGATGGGGCAAGTTTTGTGGGGAGAGAGTGGTTGGTTCCTCCAAAGTCCTCTGCTCCTGGACGTGCGCTTCCCAGACTGGGCTCTTTGTGGCACGTCAGGTGCACAGGAGGAGGAAGGCGAAGGTGTGTGAGGGTGTCCGAGAGCAACCACACATCTGCTCAAGAAACCGCAGCGCTGTCAGCCGCCGTGCATGGCGCTCATGCAGCCCAAGTCGGCACCTCCCGACTCCACCCCGGGCAACACACAGGCTGTTAGTCTCAACTGGGGGCTGGGTTTCAGTCAACGAGTATCTCTGAGGATACACAGGAGCCAGCGGTGTACAGGAAGGTCCTGGGAAAACCAGAGTGAACACAGCTCAAGGCACATTAGGGGAGTCAATCTGGAGAAGAAAGGAGGGCCTAGAACACGGGGAAGGGAGGATGAGGCTCAGCCTCGTGGTTTACAGCAGTGGCCAGGAAAGTATCAGAAGCTAGTTAGATGGCAGTCCATAAGTTCAGACCCCGTCCACAACCATTTTATCTTAAAACACGGATGAAGAGGAAGCAGAAGACAAAAGCTGCATGTGGTGTGAGATTGTTGAAAACCACTGGCTTTAGGACCTCCTGGCACAGTCAGATGTCTTAACACCCCGTGGGGCTCCCCCATCTACCTGTTTAACAGATCCCCCATTCACAAAATATAGTGAAATACTGAGACTCGGTTCCAGGCTTAGCTACACAGATAAAAGTTCCAGAAGTAATAACTCTTTCAAACCATCAGGGAGATGAGCATTTCCAGACAATTCCATAAAGTTGTGAATGACATTTAAATACTGCGAATGTGGGGCCCAGCTGGGGGATCAGACATCCTTGTAACACACACTGGGGTCCGCAGAACAACGGACCACCCCTCACAGGTGGAAATCCATCCGTGGCGATGGCCCAGAGCCACACGGCTCCAAGCCGATGCCCCACTGGGTGTGTGCGTGTGCGTGTATGCGCGCTCTACGTTCGAGACTAGTTTCTAGACATTTCACCACCGGCAGCTGGGAGTTCTCCAGCTGGGAATTTTGAATGTCTTGTGTTGTGGGAAAACCTGTGAGGCTGAACATGTGGATTTTGGAAGGTGAGAATGAGTGACGAACACTGATACATTTTGGTTTATTATTTTGACAGCTTTGAATCACCACAGTTCTCTTAAAACCAGATCTCATGAAAGCATTGATCTGTTCAGTTGACCAGAAGGAACGCGGAGCTGGGGAGTGTCTGTGTGTCGTGTGTTGTTCGAGACTCAGCTGGGACCCCCGGGGCGCTCACATGTCCTGAGCCTGTCACTAGTCACCAGACATGATCTGGAGGATCAGCTAAAACTCGGCAGCAGAGAGGTCCCCGTGAGGGCTCTTGCATAGCATTCAGAAGAGAATAGGTTTTCTTATCCTTTGAATGGGTATGAACACAACAGTGATCCCCATCATTTCCTGGAGCTCAAAACAGATCCTGGAGGTCAAGTTCTCAGCACACCGTCTGGCTGCACTCAGCCCTTGACAGGTGACACGTCCGGTGGTGCAGAGCAGAGCTGGGGCCTTCAGAAGGTGGCTGCAGGAGAGTGTTGTGTGAGGGGGGATCCCATGGTAGGGTGTAGACTGCGGAGCGAGGGGCGACAGAGAGGGAGATGGTGAGACCATGTGCATGCCCCGGAGGTCATGGGATAAACATGCTCAGGAGTTGTACAGATGGATCATGAGACAAGAGGGGTCCCTCCCGAGCAGTCACAATGACTCAGATCTGAACGCCCTCTGTGAGGTTACAGGTGGGAAGACGTAGGTAAGGAAGGACTCCATGTGACCCAAAGATGTTAGCTTCCGGTACTTCAGCAGCGGGTGCCGTCCCCGGCCTCATTCAGGAAGGCCCCCTAAGAGCTGAGGCAGCCTCCCGACTAAGCCACAATGTGGGGTCACGGGATGGAAAGCCCTAAAGGCTACAAGGTGCTGTGAACACCTCATCCCATCCCTAAGGATCAGAGCGGCACAGGTTACGGGGAACTGAGCAGCCATCTCTGGTCTCCCTGTCAAGGCGTATGACCACCCCCTGCTCCTCCCTGGCTCCACTCAAAAGCTGGATGCAAGTCTCAACTGAAAACAAAAGAAAGGACCACATACTTGTCAACGATGTCACTGTCATCCATTCATTACCATTAATCAAGCACTTACTGTGTCCCAGGCCTTGGAAACACAATAATGAGGCCTCCGGGGAATGTGCTGGATATTATGACACTAACATCCCAGCGGGGGACACAAAGCACCCAGCGTGTGAGATGGTGGCTCGTCCAGTGGTATGGGGAGCGCCAGGGTGGAGGTTGCACGGCTGTGTGAGACAGGCCATTGTGGGAGGTCGTACGGACATGGTGAGATTGAGCAGAGACCTGGAGGAAGTGAGGACTAGTCTCATCCTCGGAGCAGAGTCCCTGCCTCTCATGGTCCCTTTTAAGTCCCCTACACGGCTCGTTAAGGTTTATCCTCAGTCGGAGCCTGCCAAAACTTCTCAGGGAGTTTCCAAGGACTTTCTTTATGAAGGAAAAGGCAGTATCACCTTATCTCACAACATGGAGGCATGAACAGCCCCTTTGACTGTAAACCTAATGTCTGTGATTTATCGTGTACCCATCTTGGGTGGTAACACCAACATCTCCCACGGACACAGACAAAGCTTTGGGATGAAGGCAGAGCCTGCAGAAGGTGGTCAGGTCTCATGAAAACAGCTCAAGTTGCCAGCAAGCCAATTACGAGCTGTGACCATGAGCAAATCACGTAAAAATCTCTGGGTCTCAGGTTCTCAATGTGATGAAGTGAGACAACATCTGTGGTGCCTGAAGCACGGAACAGCTGTGAGGTATGCAGAAATGATGGATGGGGACGTGCGAGTGGCATGAAAGCGTGCCCTGTGCGGGTGGCCGTTGCTGGGTGCTGGGGACCCGGCTGCAAATTTGTGGTCTCTGCACATGGCTGCTAATGAGGAAAGTGTCAACAGACATGGAAAGGGTGGTGGCTGAGACATCTCTGACATACTAAGGAGGGACTCCCAGTTAGGGCACATGGTGGGCTATTTACCTTGGAGAACCTCCTGCTACATAAGATTAAACATAGGGACATAACATTTTAAAATAGTGTTTTCAGTGTAGGCGAGCTTCGATGGAAGCAAGGAAGCCCTCCCAGCACCCTCCATGCTGTGCTGATGGCTGTATTGTCTCGAAAGCATTTCATGTCCCAGGACCTGGGTTCTCGACTTGTGTGGGTGGCCTGGGAGGGGTCCCCGGGGAAGAGCTGGCTGAGGGCCCGGCACAGATGCTAAGCCTTCTTGGAGAGAAAATATCCCCTGCAGTGGAGCCCAGGAGGTAATTCCCAGGATCCTGGGGTGACAACAGGGGCTCCCACTGAGACTGGGGCACTGTATTCCTGGGAACACATCTCTAAACAATGGTGTCAGCTGGTGTCATTCCCAGGGACATGTCGAGGCAGACACACATCTTCTCTGGTGCCCCCGACTCCCACCCATGAGTTCCACAAGCTTTCAAAGGCACACACTCAACTTAAGACAAGAAATAGGGGGGCGCCTGGGTGGCTCAGTTGGTTGGGCGACTGCCTTCGGCTCAGGTCATGATCCCAGAGACCTGGGATCAAGTCCCACATTGGGCTCCCTGCTCGGTGGGAAGCCTGCTTCTCCCTCTCTCACTCCCCCTGCTTGTGTTCCCTCTCTGGCTGTGTTTCTCTCTGTCAAATAAATAAAATCTTAAAAAAAAAAAAAAAGGCAAGAAATAGGAAAACCAAATAAAACACAGCAAGATAATAGGGGAAAAACAAAACAAACAAGAATTATACTCCCAAAGACTTCATATTTTGGAAGAATGTAAAATAGGTATGTTTAATACAAAGAAATAAATTTTTGAGTAAAGGTATTAAAAATGAGAGACAGTCAAGCAGATCAGGCATATATGAAAAACAAATAGAACTTGCGAAATGAAACACCTCATCAATTAGATTTGATTCTCAGTGGATGGGTTAAATTGCAGTTTTGAAATGCTCGAACAGAAGGCAGGTGGAGTGGAAGTAAATCTCAATAGATTACTCAAAATTCAGCAACGAGAGACTCAGGTATGGGAAATATGAAAGAGATTAGGAGGAATAGGGGGTCGGATTGCATGTGCAGACTTATGTGCATGTAGACATGACTTCTAGGAAAGGAGGGAGGGAGGGAGATGGGAGGGAGGATAGGAAAAGGGAATAAGCAAAAGAGGGAGGAGGAAAAGAGGGAAATAAATGGAAAAAGAAGATGTTGAGCATAATGGTGAAGAATTTTCCAGAATTAATTAAAACCATGAATCATCCTAAGAAACCCTAGTCCAGATAAATACAATAAATTTGTATGAAGCCGCATCAGTGGAGAAGCGCAGAATGCAAAGGAGAGCGAAGCTGTAGGAGCATCAGTTACCTACAGAGAGACGCCGGAAAGCAGCTCCCGTGCCAACAGGGAGGACAGGACCGACAGGCAGTGGAGACCCCCCTGCGAAGAGCTACCCCGCGTTGCCCTGTGACACTCAGTCAACGAGGAAGATGAAACACATTTTCAGAGAGTTGCGTCCGAGGTGGAGGGTGTGTCCCACAAAGGACTCTCTAGTGTGCTCATTCAGGGGGAGACAGGAGAGGTGAAGGGCAGCCAAGCGTGCAGGGGAACCCAGCCAGCCTTGATGGTGGGGAGTCCCGGGGCTGCCTGGCTTCTGGGGCCGACAGTTGGACGGTGCTGTGAGCACATCATCAAAACGTATCTTCAAGGCACCTGCTCTGGAACAAAGGCGCGATCCACCAGCAGGATGTAGACAGTCCTGTCACCGGATGATGGGACGCACGCCTGTGCTCGACACGGGAGCACCCACAGTGGAGAATGCCCCCACCGGTCCCCCTGAGGGGACCTGCTGCTTCTCAAGACCCCGGATGGCTCCCCAAGAGCACTGACCGGCCTTCAGCCAAGTTCAGCTCGCCGAAGAGCCCCTTCTTCAATCCACGCCCTTGGAGTTTCTTTTCTCTCTCTTGGGAAATCACTCTGAGGATACACCCCTGCCAGCTCCTTTGGCTGGAACCCATGGCTCTTCATGCTACCCTCTGGGTCTTCCCAACCTCAACTTCCAGCTCTGGGGCTGGCCCCCACACCCAGCTCCCTTCCCGCCACACCATGTGCACATGCACATGCACACACACACACACACACACACACACACAGTTGCATGTATGCACGATCCCACATATACACATGTATGATTCCATGCCTGTACGATCCCACACGTGCACATGTGTGATTCAGTGCGTGTGCGATCCCACGCATGCACGCGTGTGATTCCATGTGTGTATGATCCCACGCTTGCACACATGCTGGCACTCAAATGCATGCACCCACACCCACAGTGTGACCATCTTGGATCCTCCATCACTCATCTTCTGTCCACGGCCCGGGTTCTGTGGAGGTCCTCGTGCCCTAGGAAGCCCATCGTGCTCTGAAAAGCCTTCTATGCCTATTTTGTCCCTCCCCACCAGGGTTGTTGCTATGGGCTAAATGTTTGTGTCCTCCAAAATTCACATATTGGATCTCTAATGCCCAGTTCAGCTACACTGGGAGATGGGGTCTCCTAGGAAATAGAGTGAGGTCATGGGGGTGGGGTCTGGTACCGTGGGATTAGTGTCCTTGTAGGAGGAGGCCCCATGCTCTCTCTCTGGGTGCATGCATTGCGGAAGGGTGTGGGGGATCACAGCGAGAATGTTGCCATCTGCATCCTAGGCAGAAACATCTCACCAGAAACCAGCCCCACTGGGGGCCTAATCCCAGAGTCCCAGCGTCCCAAGCTGGTGTTTGCGGCCCCAGCCCGTGGGGCTCGTCAGGGTGGCCGAGCAGAGGAGGACGGCTGTGAACTCCCGTCTGGGTGCTCACGCAGTCGTGTGCTTGTGGCTATCCCCTCGCCAGCTGTCTTGCACATGACTTGTCTAGTTACTTCTCTGTCCCCGTGCCCTGCAACCGACTCAAAGGCCAGAGCATGTTTTACTGAATTTATATCTTCTGCACGAGACAGAATTCCAAGGGCAGCCTGGCTCAAGTGCTTAGAACGTGTTTAATGAGGGAACAAAATGTTCCGTAGGGAGGACGACAGTCTGGCTGAGGTGCCCGGAGCCAAGACTGGGGTCCTCTGTTGGAAGACGTCACTGTGCACATGTTTTTCATTATATGACAAAGCTTCGTGCGTGCTAAAAATGATCTCTTGTCTTATTGGAATTCTTTGTGCTCCTTCGCTACTTTGTCATCCAAGATTAATATTTATCCGAATAATTATTTTCAAATAAGATAAAAAGCAATATTTCAAGCCTGAGCCTTCTGACTCATGCAGGAAATTCTGCATGTTTCAAAACCATTCATCAAACCCACACTGGCTTGAGGCGAGTGGAATATAGAGTTCCCGAGATGGACGCTCCCTCCCTCTCCTCATCGTGTGCCCTCCTTGCACGGCGTATCAGAGGGCGTGGATGGACTCGGAGTTGTGGAATTGTCCAGCAGACACGGGGGTCCTCGGGACGCCTTGTAGGGTATGACATCTCCACACAGACACAGGGATACTCGGGATGCCTTGTAGGGTAGGACTTCTCCACACAGACACGGGGGTCCTCGGGACGCCTTGTAGGGTATGACGTCTCCACACAGACACGGGGGTCCTCAGGATGCCTTGTAGGGTATGACGTCTCCACACAGACACGGGGATCCTCGGGATGCCTTGTAGGGTATGACATCTCCACACAGACACGGGGATCCTCGGGACGCCTTGTAGGGTAGGACTTCTCCACACAGACACGGGGGTCCTCGGGATGCCTTGTAGGGTATGACGTCTCCACACAGACACGGGGATCCTCGGGACGCCTTGTAGGGTAGGACTTCTCCACACAGACCTGTCACCTGACACCCGTCAGTAAAGCCAAGCTTTCAAGTTTTCGGCCCAGAACATTCTTCCTAGAGCATGCATTTCAGAATGCCCTCCTCTAGCCAGACACCTCTGAGGAAATGCCTTTCTTTCCTCTTGGCCCACATTCAAAGCAGTGACCCTTCATTTGATCTTTAATGGCTCCAAATGGGTTTGTTCATTAGGGCTGGGCTGATTGAACCTTTCTCTGGTTTGAAGGAACGTGCCCTTTGCCGATCTGGCACCTAACCCATATCCTGTCTTCTTGTAAATATCATTAAGTGTGTGTCCCTGTGTCGGCATCTCAGGGGATCGCACGTGATCGCACGGCTCACAATGTATTCCTCCCCTTGCAGACAAGAACCGGAAGGCACATTCTAAGATGTTTAAGGATTTTTTTTTTAAGATACAAAAACTTGTTTGGAACAGCATTCCATATTAAGAGAACAGCCAAGGAAACCCCATCTCTGGGGAGATGTTTGGAACCCAAGTTCCGGTAAAGACTTTCAAGTTCAAAGTTGGCCTGGTCTGATTCTTGTTGACGATGTTCTCCAGCCCCAGGCTCTGCAGGTGCTGCTTCAGTCCCACTGGAATGGAAGCACCTGTTTCCTTATTAAAGTGTCATCCGTCAGCCTCTTTCTACTAGGGGTGAGTCAGTTAGGACAGGCAGAGATAATTAAGACCACAATGAATCCAATTATCATCACCCCTGCTCCAAAGTAGGGAAGGGGTGCAAGGGAGGAGAGGGGGGCTGGAGGGGAACAATCCCCGCCTTCTCACACAGGGGAATATGGCTCCATTTTAAGGAAACCTTAAAGGAAACTCACTTCGTCATGACAGGCAATCCCATGAGAGCACAAAAATATGTCATGTATCATAATTTATCTCTTTTCAGATAGCACCAATCTGGGATGGAACTAGCAGAGTCTGGATGATTTCCCCCACGGTGGCAGGGTCGGGGGCACTGGGGCCATCATCCCAGAACCCGGATCCTGGCTCAGCCAATGCCATCTCCTGCCATGGGGGCCTGGAGACTTTCACTCTGCAGAAGGGTGCACGGTAAAGGCCGCCTGCTTGCTGTGTCTTCGCCTGATGGAGAGGGGTCATCTGTCCTGTGTCTCCTTGTGAGAGCCCCGATCCCGGGCACGCCTAATCACCCCCCAGCGCCATCACACCGGGGCTGCCGCTCAGCACGAGGCTCCAGAGGAGACGAGGGGTGGCGTCCCCTGCGCCCTGCTGACACGTGTGTGCGCGTGTGCACACAGACTCCCACACATGCACACCTACACCTACCCACACACATGCACACTCTCACATACTCACGCACACCCACCCACGCACACGCACCCGCGCGCTCTCACACACTCACATTCATGAACCGATCGGGCTCGCTGTCTTGCACACGCTCACACACACTCACACACACTCATTCTCACAGCCCAATCACACACGCACGAACTCACGCCCGCACTCACACACACGCACACTCATACGAGTCACATTTACGCTCACGCACGCTAATGCTCTCGCTCACACTCGTGCACACTCACACACACTCATTTGCCTGTGTGCACACCCACGCACTTGCACACTCACACCCACTCAAGCGCGCTCTCGCAGACGCACACACACAGCAACACTCACTCCTATCCCAGAGCTTCTCCTCTGCTCGCTGCCGCACTGGAATACGTCTCCCGAATCACCCTGCGGAGACGTGACCCCCTGACTCCGGCAGGGTGGTGCTGACCACATGTGAGCCAGGTGGCCCCTCCAGCTGCCCATTGACCTTGGACATGGCACTGAGCTCTGTGGCTCTGAGGTTCCCCCAGGGAACACGGTTTGGTGAGGACCTCTTCGTCTCTGTCCAGCTGGCATCCCGTGACATTGCACCTGCCCCAGAGAGCTCAGCGGGCTGGGGCTCATCTCCTCGGACCCCAGGCTGCCTCCAACCATGTGGCCTGACCGTGAAGGCTCCAGAAGGTCCCTCATCAGTGCCTGGGGCTGCACGACGAGGGGGAAGCCACTGACCATCACGTCTGGTGCTGCCCAAGGCCGCCTTGGCTGTGACTCACTTGGGTTCCCCCATCGACTCCTGCTTCTTTCCCTCCCATCCCTCCTCCAGGCTACCGCTGCCTGGCCCGGTGTCTGCCTTGGGAAGGGCCCAGACTCGGGCCTGCCCTTCAACACGTCTCTGCTGTGAGCGAGTTCCTACTTCCTTCCCTTGATCCACCAAAGGGACCCACCAGCTTCCCGGCACATCAGTGGACGAGCCCACAGGGGACTCGGTTGCTGCGGTCCAGGACGGGCTGGGCAGCAGGGCCGCAGACGGGAGCCCATCAGCCTGCAGACCTATGAGCCGGTGTTGAAGGGGGAGGAACAAGGCTCCCCGTTGCCTTTCCGAGAACAGCTAGGCCACTGTTCTGGGCCAAGGGTGTGTGTGTACATAGCTCTAGATTTTAAATTAAAGCTTGAAGGAGGGAGTTTGATATGTATATTTTTCTGTGCTTACTTATTATTTAGATTTTTTTCTTTTGAGATCATAAAGTGAAAGTATTTAAATTCATCTTTCAGGATATAAAAGAAGTTGAACATCTTTCATCCACTTTATGCATTTTACTAATTTTTTTATAACATTTTGTACTGGCATGCTGAAGGGTGCAATTTCATGAGTCAGGAGAATAAATAACAGATAAAAATAAATGTAGTTCTCAGCAAAGGTGTGAGCTATCCTCGGGGGTAAAGAAAATGCACGGAAGAGGTAAGGCAGCGGCGGGGCCGCAGCGGCCCGGGGTGGGTGTGGCCGGGGACATGCTGGAGTCTGGGGCCTTCCAGAAAGAAGGCTGCACCCCGGGAGGAAGGGGCTCCGGTGCTCCCATCTGAGGTCCTGCTTTGGAAGTTTCTCCAGAGACCGGGGAGCGCAGGACTCCGAGCTGAGGACGGTGAGGAAGTGACAGGTAGCTGTGCAAGGGAAGCCTTTCCTGCCCCCCCCCCCATGTGGAGAATGCCGTGAGTCTCTATGCACGCTGTCCACTTCTATCTCTTCTCTCTTCTTGAGCTTTGGTCTAGTTATGGACTGCGTGCAACAGGAGTCCCTCCCTCAGAGTGTTCCTGGGGACGCTGGAGGAAGACGCACCCAGGCAGACACCTGAGGGGTGACTGTGCCCCAGTGACCTGGCTCGCTCCTCCAGTGGCCCCCGGGAGGGTCCTGACTCGCTCCTCCAGCCGTCCCCAGGAGGTTATGGGCTCGCTCCTCCAGCCGTCCCCCCCCAGAGGGTCCCGGCTCGTTCCTCCAGTGGCCCCCGGGAGGGTCCTGACTCGCTCCTCCAGCCGTCCCCAGGAGGTTATGGGCTCGCTCCTCCAGCGGCCCCCCCGCAGAGGGTCCCGGCTCGCTCCTCCAGCGGCCCCTGGGAAGGTCCTGGCTCGCTCCTCCAGCAGCCCCCCCCCAGGAGGTTATGGACTCGCTCCTCCAGCAGTCCCCGGGAGGGTCCCGGCTCGCTCCTCCAGCAGCCCCCCCGGGAAGGTCCTGGCCTTCTCTTCATTCTCCCAGGCCCTGAGCTCGGATGGCCCAGGATTCCCGGAGGCTCCCGTCTGAGAGAGAGGCAGGTGCTCGGGCGGCCCGGGAACAGAGGAAATGCACGTCCCTCTTCCGCTTCGCCCAGGTCCGGGCGCTCCGAGTCTGGATGACAATGGCCTCTCGCAGCCTTGCAGGCCGTTCCGTAAGGCCCCGTCCCTGTAGGTGCGCGTGCCGAGGACCGAGACCCTGGCCGTGGCTTCTGTACTAGTGAATCGCATCGCTTGGCCCCAGCCCTCCCTGCCTCCCCCTGCCTCCCCCTGCGGCTGGGGCCTGGGGGTCACTCTCTCTTCAGTTTTCCGGGCCTTAGGGCCGTGTCTCCTCAACGGGGTCATGGGCTCCAGCCCCAGCTCTCTCAGAATTCCGGGGGCCGTGCCTTCAACTGCAGCCTTGGAGCCAGGCCTCTGGCCGCAGGGTCGGCTCCTGCCCGGCCTCCTGGGTGGAGTGGGGGGCCCGGCGCTCCGGCACACCTGTGGACCCAGAACCCGGGGCAGCCGAGAGGATGCAGGAGGGGGCAGGAGGGGACCCCTGGCTGATTGGGGGCGACCGTGTGGGCGGCGGGTGCGGCCGAGCTCCGTGGAAGTTCAGGGTCCCCACGGGCTCCTCGTCAGGGACAGCCCACGCCTGACAGCGCCGCCCATGACTTCTGAGTGCAGGCTGAAAATAGAAGTAGCCGAATAAGGTAAAAGCAGACTTTGTGTTCCTATGACTGTGCGGAGCTCGCTTGCGGGAGTGAAGCCCGCGCTGCCGCTTAGGGACAGGGACACGGCGAGGAAAGAGCCGCGGGAGGAGGCCTGGGCCTGGCACCACGGCCCCCACCTGGGTCCCAGGCTGGCCGACATCCCGGGCAGGAGGCAGGGCCAGACGGGGGCTGCAGTGCTTGTGCGGTAGCAGGTAGAAGACCACTAGTTGACACCTACTGTGTGCAGGCCGTGTGAGGCTGTGGGATCTCCGGCATCACAGGGCACTTGGGGGAGGAGAGCAGACATGGGACAGGGGTGGGCAGGTGGGGACAGCGGTGCGGCGGGGTCCCTGTGCTGGCAGGGAGGTTGATCTGAGGCCCTCGGAGGTGCATGGTGCACCTCGGGGGCTGCACTGAGGCCTGAGAGGTGGGCGGCTGTAGGTGAACTCATCCCTCCCCGCTCAGCTCCTGACCCCGCGGTGGTTCTCGAGGCTCCTTGCACCCTGAGGGGCTCGGCCACCGGCTGCATGTTGGGGAGCCCCTGCTCCAGGGCCACAGGAATGGGGGTGCTCCCTGCCCTCTGCTGCCCCCATCCCAGGGTCTCAGGGCCTCCCCTGCCCTGTGCACAGATGCCACATGCCTCCCACAGAAGCTGTAAGCGTCCCCTGCCCAGACCCTGCTCCCTGTCCTGACTCTCAGGCTGCGTCAGGTTTGGGGTTCTGCGGGGCCCGGCTGATTCCACGGGTTCATCTAGACATGGCGAGGAGGCAGCCTCCCCTGCCAGGATTTTGGGTGTTTGTTTTTGGGTTTGCTTTTTGGTTGAAACGAGGCACCAAACCCCGGTGAGAAGGAGCCTGGGCTCTTGACGAGGTCCTGCTCACCCTCCCCCCCACCCCACCCCGAGCAGGATCTCCGGTCAGTCATGGAGAGGAAGGAGGCCCTCAGAGGCCGGACGAGCTCCCTGTGGATGTTCGTCCTTCCCGGGTCGTATGCAGGTCTGAAAACCCCTGGGACACACATGGGAAGGTGTGTCCCCCTTGGTGGGCGGGAAGTGGGAGGCGGACTGCTGGGGAGCCCTCGTAGGCCGCTGCCGTTGCCCGCAGAGCTGAGGCCCAGAGCCAGGCATGCGACAGTTCCCTGTGGTCTGTGAGGTGCCAGGCGCAGCGGCTGGTTCCGTGGGCCCCTGGCGGGCGGTGGGCTTCCTCTGCGGCTGTCCTCCCGCGGACGCCCGAGCCGCAGCGGGGCGGACCTGTGGGGGGTTTCCAGGGGAACGCACGCAGGGCATGGCCGGCCACCCAGCAGGGCCCCGGCAGCACCAGCCACGGGACTCCCAACGTCTGCAGCGACCTGTGAAGGTGCCTGCCTGCTGGAGAGGGCGCTGCTGGCGGGGCGGGGGGCTTTCCTGCAGCTGCTGAGGCTCCGCTGGGCACCGGGGCTGCGGGGGCACCTGGCGAACCCCAGCACGGGCTGGAGAGCAAGCTCCTCACCCTGGGTGCCGCCGGCAGCAGCTGGGACCCCGTGCTGAGTGGACACGCAGCCAATAGAAAACAGATCAGCCTGGACAGGGCCGTGTCAGGGCAGTTGGAGGGACCTGTGTCAGCAGGCCAGACCGTCGCCCTGACGTCGGGGGAGGAAGGCCAGCCCTCGGTCACATGCATCTGCCGGGCAGCCAGGGAGTGGCCCGTGGCCGACCCCAGGACCTGGCTCTTCCCCTCCCTGCTCAGTCTCCCGTGGATGTCAGTTATGCTGAGTGGGCAGAGGGCCGCTCAGCTCCCAGCCTGGGCAGCCCACGGGGTCCTCCTGGGGATGAATGCACCGGACGGGTCATACGGTGCTGAGCAGCAGACCTGGGGTAGGGCCTGCCCCCCGATGCCACCGGCCCCCTCCCACACAGCCCGCCTCTGGCCTCCCGAGGAGTCGTCTTCTGGGGCGCGAGGCTGACACATGTGGGAGCCCCCAGGCACTCCTGGGACGGACCTCCCCAGGCCACCATCAGAATGGGTGTGGTGTGTCTGGGGGTTGTGGACGCCCCGAATGAGGCGTCGACCTTTGCTTGATGTCTTCTGTGCTCTGGTCTCTCGGTGCCACGGCTTCCCTGGCCTTAACTCACCCTGGGAACTCCCAGAGCACAAACCTAGTCCCTTGAGGCCCCTCAGGCCAGGACCGCAGCCCACCCACCCTTTCCCACTCCCAGTGGGCCTGTGAGGCCGCTCAGGTCCCCGGCAGCCGGTGGGTGAGCACAGCACTTTGCATACACTTTGCCCTGTCAGCTCCCGGCCCTTCCCTGCCAGCCCGGACCCCCCAGGAGGTGGCTCCGGCCCAGATCCCTGCACCTGCCCCCGGGTGGATGGCCGCCCGTGGTCTCCATGGTCTGCCATGGCTCTTTTCACAGCAGTTGGCTTTCACCCATACCCCAGGGCAATGTCTCCTTGGCGGGCCAGCCCTGGAAGGTCCCCCGGGCTGGGGCTCCGTCGCTGCCTCAGGGGCCCACAGCTGTTCCTGCCGGGCCAATCATCCAGCGGGGAGCTCCCAGGCGACAACGCCAGCGGAAGGGCCATCTGCATTCGCCCAGGGTGACCGGGGAGCAGTCCTGAGTCCTGCTGGCGAAGGTGGGTCTGCCGCGTCCCCTCTCAGCTGATTTCACATGACTGTACCAGGGTCTGGGATCACGTGACAATGGGATCTGGGGAGAACGACAGTGAGCTGTCCAGGAGGGCCTGGTCGCGCAGGGCGCTGAATGTGAACTGTCCCCACCATCCCGTGAGCCACCCGGAGCAGGAGGCCAGGGAGGGGAGGGGAGTGTGGGTCCCACAGAGAACACGGAAGAGCAGAGGACAAGTGGCCTTCCTTCCGGGAGGAGGGCAGGACCCAGCAGTGCAGCTGGCCCCTCCCCTGGGAGGCCAGGCACCATCCTGGAGCCGGTCTGGCTTCTACCTCCTCTCCAAGGACCCCGCCCTATTCCCAGCCTCCCTGTACCCTGCCCTCTCTCTTCTGCGCAGGAGAGGCACACACAATGCGCCGTCACAGGCACCCTCTTGATTTGAACAAACTCGGCCATGCTGTGACCCTTGTTTGCTCCTCCCTCTGTCACTCAGCATTCACAGCGTTCATAGCAGAGATTGTCCTTTTCGATAAATATGGCGTTCTTTACCTTAATTAATGACTCAGCGTTTCATCGTGCGACTGTGTCACACTTCAGCCAGCCCTGCTCCCCGGGGTCGTGGACGTCTGCCTAGTCTGTGCTGCTCCCAACGGCCCCAGGGAGCCCCCACAGGGTGGAGGACGTTTACCTGCCCCTCCCTCCCTCCCGGACGCAGGAGCCCGCCTACCTGCCCCGTGCCGGTGCGGACAGCCAGGGGCACGCTGTTGGTCTTGGCTTTGACTTATTTTTTTATTTTTCAATCTAACTAATTCAAAACAGTGTCTTATCACAGTGAGAATCTGATGGCCTTTATTTGTGAACCCGGAGGCTCCTCATTTGTTTGCCTCACATCTGCATTTCCTTTTTTGGTGAAATCTTTGTGTCTTTTAATTACCTTTCTGTTGAACTCCAAGTATTTTTCTCGGTGATTTGATAACTACCATTAAACTTTATGAAAATCATCCCTTAATAATAAGTGTTTTCTCTACACCTGTTATTCATATCGGGACAGAGCGTATGTATCCATATTTTACAGTTTTACTCTTGTCTATGGCTTCCTCTAAATCATGCTTTTTGCCACATTATTGAAAATATCAAAAAATTTACTAGAATTTATTTTTTTCTTTTAGTCTTTGCTTTTATTCTTGGTCTCTTGGAAAAGACTTCCTTACTCTAAAATTATTTCATGCCCTTGAAAATACTTGTATTAGATCAGCTGACTTAGAAGCAGGGACATGGGAGCCCCTGGGGGAGACACTTCTTGAGGGAAACTTGGGTGACTCAGGGTTGGAGGAAGGGAGGCAAGAGGCAAGCAGTGAGGGCGGGGAGGAGCAAGGAGGAGCAGGGAGGAGCATGAAGGGGGCAGGGAGAATTGGGGAGGAGTGGGGAGGAACAAGAAGACAGGAGGAGCTTGGGGAGGAGAAGGGAGGAGCAAAGAGGGGCAGGGAGGGGCAGGGAGGAGCAGAGAGGGATGGAGAGAAGTGCCCAGGAGCAAGAAGACAGGAGGAGCTTGAGGAGGAGAAGGGAGGGGCAGGGAAGAGTGGGGAGAAGCAAGAAGACAAGAGGAGCTCAAGGAGGAGAGAGGGGGAGTTGGGCAGGGAGGATCATGAAAGGGCCAGGGAGAATTAGGGAGGAGTGGGGAGGAACAAGAAGACAGGAGGAGTTTGGGGAGGAGCAAGGAGGGGCAGGTAGGAGCAGGGAGGAGGAAGGAGGGGCAAGGGAGGAGTCGCGGACACAGGAGGAGTAGGGACGCCAGCTCCGGGGAGCCTCCGGGAATGCAGAGCAGAGTGGCAGCACATTCCGTCTGCCCCCCTCGGTGCCCGGCTCAGAGGGTGTGCTGTCCCCCACTACGCCGCTGGCTGTAGCCCAGGAGTGGCCCGATGCCTCCAGGCCTCCAGAGGAGGAGACCCTCAGAGCAGGAGCACCCCAGCACTCCCACTGTGTCCGCCCAGCACCTCCAGCTCCTGCCTCCTTTGCTTAGGCGTGGGTCACCTTTCCTCGGTCCTCAGCTCCTCCCAGCATTCCTTTGTGAGTCTTAAGATGCACACCCCACATTCTCACTTTTATTTAAACAAAAAGCCACCGTGTTGTGTCAGCATTTTTACTGTGTTTTCCCATCTTTTTTCTGCACCTTTTCAGATGATGCTTGTGTTGCGCGTTAACTCGCCATGTGCACTTGGGACCATTGATATGCGTGGCTTTGATTTGATGGATGGGACCCTTTGCATCCCAGCGCCTCCGTGTTTTAGTGGGTGTGGCTTGCCGGTAAGGCTTCTGCGCGAGCCTCGCCGATGCTGGCTCTGGGCTCTCACTTGCTAGTTTTGAGGAGGGTTCCGCTTGAGATGACGCTCTCATGCACACGCGTGCACACGCAGACATACACACATGCACACACACACGTGCACACACATGTGCACGCTGGAGGTATAAATATACAAATGTGACAGAAGCCCTATGTACACCGGGAAGGTTCCCTTGGGCTCGTCCATCCGTTTCTCCGGAAGGGTTGAAATCTGGATGGGTCTAGGCTGCCTCTCTAAGGCCATGCTTTGACTTTCTATTTGTTCCGATCTGGGGCGGATTCCTCGGTGCCATTTAATACTCTTCTTTACATAATATTGCACATTTCTATTTTGGTTGATTCTTATACACTTTTTAATTTTATATTCCTAATATAAATAGAATATTTTCTTAAATTGTATCTGTCTATACTTTTGAAATATAAATTTTTGACATGTCGAAATGATATGTTTTAGCACACCCACATAGACATATGAGAGACTTTGGAAAATCAAGAGCAAAATTACAGAAACGAGAGAACAGACATAAAATTATGGAAAGATAAAAATAGAAGGTGGGCTGGTGGAAATTTTAGTGTAAACTTCAATAGGGAAAGAGAGACCGGAATTCCTGGGGCCAAAAGTGAATTTAGGAGCGAGGAAGTCACCACGGGAGCCTCGGGGCAGGGTGGATGTGAGCGGGCGACTCGGGGGACGTCCAGAGCAGATCAGCTGTGTTCCCAGTGTGTGCAGTCCCCCCTGCCAGCTCGTTCGTCACCGAGCGTGGGACCGGTCCCCAGAGACGGGGACACACACCGTCACTGGCCAGCTGCTGACTCACTCTGGACTTCATCTTGAAAAAGATGGGGCTGGAAGCCAACTCCGGACTTGACCTTCTCACACTGAAGGATGGAAGCTGAAGGTCATGTAAAGGCAGATCTTGAGTTTGGAACAAGAGGATCCATGGAGAAGCTGAGGCAGGAGACTCCCCCACACCCGGACATGGTTTTGGAGGCAATTAGAATTACAAGGAGCCCCACCGTGGCATCATGGATGGCACGTGCCATTGCAGAGGTGTGTGGGGAGAAAGACGAACGAGGGGTCATGGTCTTAGATGAAAGCCTTCCAGAACAGCAAGATTCAGGAACGTTTTCTAGAAAAGGGAAGGATGAAACAAGCCAAAGGCAAACAAAGCAAACAGTAGAGCTTCGTGTTCCTAGATTCGCGTCTCCGTCTGACGCGAGGATGTGACCACTTAGGTGACGGGAGACATCCACATGTGTGTCGTATGGAAATAACTTAAAAACTAACCTCCGAGGACAGCACGGGATAGTGCTGGGAGGCTTTGGCGAGCCGTGGACAAGCACCGCCACGGCAGGAGACTCGCCTGTGATTCCGCAGCGGCTCCCCGCCCCCAAGCCCGGCGGTCGGACTCCCGCTGTTCCGCAAGTGCGGTGCGGCCAGAAAGGCCATCGCGGACGTTGTCCTGCTTTCAGGGACAGTGCTCTGTGAGAGGCTGACCACCTGTTTTCACAGCAATGAAATGTTTCCGGCTGACGTCATGGGGCTCTTTCCTACGCTGATGTTCCGAAAATCCTTTTTTTTTTCTCCTTTGGTTTTGTTTTCTTGAGTTGCAGAAAGATCTTAAACTGAACTTTCCTTGTATACAGAATGTGTGTCTGTCGTGGCCGCAGGGCACCGCAGGGCACGTGGTCCGTGACAGGGAGCCTGCCCTACCCCACGGCCCCTTCCTCCCCCAAGCTCTCCCCGGGGCTCCCGTCTTAGGGCCTTCACTGCATTCATTTGCCCCTGAGTTTCTGAGTTGTGTGGTCATGCGGATCTGTCTCGGGTTTCGGTCCACGGAGGCCCAAAGCCAGCGCGGCAAGAGCGCGGGTGAAAATGCAGCAGCATCTCCCACCTGCCCTCACCCTCCCCTGTGCGAAACCCCCTCCTCCTCCACACCAAGACCATGGCCCTGCGGCGGCATGGGGCCCGCTGCTACGTCACCGTGATCACCAAGGTACTGCAGGCTACCGTGTTCCCCGCCCCTGTTTGTGGCAGCTTCTGCTTTCCTTGGAGTCCTTGAGGTCTCATTGCATTGATTCACATATGCCCACCAACCCCCAGCAGACCCCTCAAACGACGGGAAAGCCCAGCACCATGACGTCACTGTGGATGCACCGGGGCATCTCCAGGGTTCATTTCGGGGCCCTCCACCTGCATCCCCTTCCCCTGCAGCTCAGTGTCACCTGAGGTAGTTCTCACTCGCTCCTGTGCTGGTCCCCCACTTCTCCTGTGGATTACTCCCTTGTTTTCTTGGAGCTCATCCTGGGAAAGTAAGTAGTTGCTTATTCACCCAACAAATGTTATCGAGCATACAGCAGGAAACGAGCAGTGTTTTGGGGCCCAGGATGTATATTGAACAGTGATTTGTTATAAAGGTTCATAGTGAAGCCAGCACCTGGCACTCACCTCCCTTCTCAGGACACGGGACAAGACAGAGTCGTTCCCGCGAGCTTCGTCCTGATCCCGTCTCCACCCCCAACCAAGGCGCCAACTAATCCGATGTTGTTTTTAACCATACTCTTGATTATCCTCATCACTTTACCAAATCAGTGCGCATCTCCAAGTGATGGACCGTGTGGTTTTTCTTGCCTGTGTACATCACACAAATAGCACTGTCCTTCTGTAATCTTTAGCGATTTGCTTCTGTCACTCAATGGAAGGTCCAAGATTTATCCCCTGAGTGGGACATGACTGCTCATTGCCCAGGGCCCTCGTTCCCTGGCCCAGAATCTTCCGATCATGATGGATTCCATCATCATCCTCCTGTAGACTTGGGCGACTCCTGAATTTCATACGATTACAGTTAATGCTGCTGTGAAGGTTCTCTGCTACCTGCTACGTTCCCATAAATTTGCATTTTCTGATTTTTCACTTTTTTGTTCAGGGATATATAATTAGAGTGTTTTCACAGGTTCATTCTTTATGAATACTTTCTATTGTTTGTTTTACAAAATAAAGTCTAATTGTTTTTTCACTACTGACATGTTTGAAATAAGCAGAATTTAGTGAAGTATTGTTTCATATATTTGTCTACAAATGTCAAACCTTTAAAAAAGGATGTCATTTTCGTAGTTTGCAACGTCTATTTCACTTAAATTCTCGTTTCCAGGCTTATTCATCAGGTGCCACATCGACTCACATGCTGTCATCCTACGAAATGCTTCCTACGTTCTGCCTACTGGCGTTGTTTTCAAACTGTTGAGTGTCGAAAAGAATTTTTTGGTTTCGTATTTTGAAATTTGTCAGTCACAGGAATTGCAAATATGCTTCGTGGGTTGAATCTGCCCTTTCTTTGTGGACTTTGATGAAAAATTATTTTCCTTTTACGGTTTGTAGTGTCACTGTTTTTAGCTTCCGGGCGAGGCGTCTCTGACGCGTGACGCTGTGTTGGTCCCAGGAGCCTGTTTGCAGTTACTCCTGTAAGAACACTCCTGCACGTATCCTCGGACAGCTTTTCCCAAGTGCTTGAAGTGCATCCTCGACGTCTGAGTGTCTGAAGTGCCTGTGCACACGGATGAAAGCAGAGACCCGGTGAGTTTATGGTTTCCTGTCGCTGGCTGGCCTGGCGCACTGCACTGAGCAGCATTTCTCCGCACTCATCTGCAAAGTCTGCTGCAGAGCGTCGGGTGGCCGCGGTCCCGGGTGCCGACAATCCGTCCGTTTCACGTGGATGGGCAGATAGCCGCACCTTAAATTCTACTCTCTCACTTTTTCTTCCAGGAATTTGCTGTTGTCCTGGTGCACGCCAAAAGTCTTAGGCAATGTCTTTCCCCGTCAGAAGATTGACTCTCTTAGCATGCATTTTTGAAAATTATTTATTCTAAAATCCAATGAATTTTATTACATTTACATTTGAGCGCTAACTTTTCATCCGTTTTTCCATTTTTTTCCTGACATAGGAGGTGCCCTTTTCAAAATGTAGATTAAAGACTCCTTTAATGTCTAAAATTACATTTGGAATCATTTCCCTAAATGTCTTCGAAGACATTATTTCGGTTCTCTTTTTGGAGACGCCACTTATCTGTATGTTGGGACGAGTCTTTCACTTTGTGTCCTCCTCCTGCCCTAAACTTTTTTTTAGCAATCCTCATTTATTTATTTAACGGACGCTTATTCAATTTTAGTCTGTGTCAAGGGGGTGTTCTGTCATCAGCGAAGGTAGGGAAGCATACAGCCCTGCCGATACTCCTGCTTTTATGGTGATTAATCTCGACAAGGGAGGCAGACTACAAACAACAAATGTCTTATGCAAATTCAGGTCAATTAATTCCATTTAGACAAATGAAAGAGGGTGGACATGACCATGATGGGGACTCTCTAGAAGAATGGTCAGGGGACAAAGCTTCTCTGAGATGCGAAGGGGCAGCAAAACCCCAGGAACTGAGAGGACCCTGAGTACCCAGAGGAACGTGGGAAGCCGGGCAGGAGCTAGCCACATGCAGAGTCTGGCCCCGGGGGCCTATGGGGCTGGGGATCCTGATGCAGGGGTGGTGGCACCGAGTTCGCAGTGAGGACACAATGCCAGCACTAAGTCTTTATTTTCCATGAGGCCAAAATGCGGATGTCCTATTGAAACGGTTCAAGATCATTAAAAAAAAGAAAATGGAAACTAAATAATATATTTAAATACCAAAAAAGAACAAACGTATTTAAAAACATCCACTGAATATAAAATTTAAAAATAGAGAAGAGCAGTGGCGTCTGGGGGGCTCAGTTAGTTGAGCATCCGACTCTTGATTTCAGCTCAGGTCATGATCTCAGGGTCGTGAGACGGAGCTCTGCCTCAGACTGCATGTTGGCTGTAGAGCCTGCTGTCCCTGTTCTTCTCCCTCTGTCTTTCTCCTACACATTATCAGGAGAAAAATGAACACGATTAAAGTATTTGAGAGAAAGACTACCCTGATAAATCTAATCATAAAAATGAAAATGTATCTAGTTCTTTAAAATGCAATCACAGAAAAGAGTATTTGTCATGGATTTCATGGTGAAGTCTCGAGTTCAGTGTATACATATTTTTTGGCACAAATATTTCCATCTGTTGAAAACCTCTCTCTGACTCAGGATAATAGCAAAGAGAATCTTTACTTTCAAATACCCCATTCTTCATTTGATAATTTTGAGATTATTTTGACAACCTATTTTTTTCCCCAAGGGCTGGTTTCTTGTTATTGATGGCATGATATTTCTAGACCGTGTCTATGTTGGTTTCCGTCGTGTGCAGATGAGGGTTCTCCGCCATTACCGCCTCGATCCCGATTCTGTCATGGCCATATTCCACTTCTCTGAGAAGCCCTTGAACGTCGGTAGGAGGCTTTGTGCAAACAGAAGCACTGAGGATCCACTCCCACATAGAGAGGCTCACCCCGCCCAGACCCGCAGGCCATGCATTTGTTTCCCCTTGGCGCTAATGTTGGAAGATTAAATCATTGATCTTGATCTCAAGATATAAATTATTGAATTGAAATGATACGTTAGTCATTGTTAAGATGGAAACATTGGTACCCAGACCCTCCAACATAAACTGCTACATTTTGATAATGAAAGTGGAGTGCTGGTCCCCCAGAGAGATGGGCAAGGAAGGAATTGCATGGGGCCCACGGCCTGGGGAGGGTGTAGGACTTTGCTAGGTCTTACTGGGTTTAAGTGGGAGGAAATAGGATATAGGTACACCACACAGGGATCAGGCTGCAAGTGGGATGCTGGAATGGAGGCAGGCCACGAATGGAGCAAGACATGATGCAAGGATTCATGTCCAATATAGACGTATTACTCAAACTCCATCCTTGAAGTCCTCATGATTTCATAAGAGAGGAAATGATCATCAAAGCAAAAACCAAACACATGAAAAGGAAACTCGGGATTCTACTTCTGCCGGAGCCTGATGAAGCCCCAAGATGAGTGGATGAGTCACTGGGTTGAAGCATTCCCCCACCAGGCTCCAGGAGTCAGGATGCCTGTGGTGGTCAGATGTGAGCTGGATATGTCGGTAATCATAGGAGGAGCACAATGGGTGTTTCTGAGGGTTTGCCTCAGCCTTTGGGTGAATCTTGGAGTGAGGACAGAAAGAGAGAAGGGAGGATTTGAAAGGGGGTTCCCTGGAGACACAGAGTTTGTATTTGAAGGTGTGGGATTTCTATTTACTTATTTATTTAGTGTGGGTGGGGAAGGGACAGGAGGAAGAGAGAGAAGGGGATCTCAAGCTGACTCCACGCTCAGTAACCCATGCAGCACTCGAACTCAGGACCCGGGGCCAAAATTATGAGTCATTCGCTCAACCAACTGAGCCACCCAGGCACCCTGAGGGTGTGGCATTTATAAGGCCTATTAGATCAAGAGGGCAGATGGGGGGGTAAGCTGCTAGAGGATGTACAGACAGGTCCCCTAAGCTTGGACCCATCTCAGGACCAACTGAGAGGTCCCAGAAGACAGGGGACAGGTGGAGGTCGGACCCAGAGAAAGCAGAGTTGAAGATGGTGACCAGGACCAGGGAAGGCGCTGGAAGGACAGAAGCAGCCCCTGTGCCTGCAGGGGATGGGCCGTCTGTGCTGCCCTGCAGGAAAGAGCAGGAACATGTCCGGGAGGGCTGGATGAAGACATTCAGATTCTCGAGGGTCGAGGGGAGCCACCTGACCTTGGGGTGAGATAACACAGATGATGCTGGGAGATCTGACGTGATGGCCGGAGTCCAGGAGACACTTGGGAGAGAAGCAGACAGACGTGTGTTGGTAGCCGGGGGCGGCAGCACACCGTGCAGACCGAGGGACGAACCAGAGGGGACAGCAGCGCCGTGGGAGGCCACGCTGGCCACGCCTCCCGTCCCGTACTCCATGGGAACTTTCTCTTTTTGCTGCCCCAACCTGCTTCTCCCCCAGACTCCAAGGATATTTGTTATCTTGATTTCCGCTTTTTCAATGTCTTCTTTTCTTTTCTTCCTTTTTTTTTTTTTTTTTTTTTTTTGCTCAAACTCATTGTCCCAAAACGCTTTTTATTGGGTTCCTCATTTGGCCGAGCTTCTGGGTTCTTGTGTTCCCGGGGATACCCATCGTGCCCTCCTGCCTCCGTGGTGATGATAGTCCGCGGATTAAAGTTCTGTTTTCCAGATCTGCAGTGTTTCCCTCCGATGCTGTGAGCACACTGCCCCTGGCGTCTTCCAAGGTCACACAGTGCAGTAAATTAACATACGAAAGAACAAAGGTAAGTTCAAAGCTTGTGAATGGATGGCTTACAAAACGCACGAATAAAACTGATGGATTTTTCCTTAGTGACACAGAATGCAGGAAATGCACTAGCAGATGAATCTTTAACTGTTTGGCCCACCCTCATGGTTTTATTTCAACGTCACCTGTAAGCCCTGTTCTCTCTCTGCTCCCTGACGCAGCCGGGCTCCTCGAGGCTGACTTCAGCTCAATTTTCTGGAAAGGGCCCAGCTCCACTTGCCTTAGCTCAGGAGGCTCGGAGGATGGGGTGGCGAGGGAGCCCCAGGGAAGGAGCCCCCCGCATGTGGTCTGTGGGTCAAGACAGCCCAGTCAGGTGTCCCTGGGAGGATTCCGTGCCTGCAGAGGCCCCTGGACATGAGCAGCAGGCCAGGGGGTCATCACCGTCTGCCCCCAGCCTGTGTTGGAAGAGCAAGTGTAGACCCTGCCAGCTCATGCCCAGGCCAGCGGACCCCAAGGCAGGTCTGGCCACTCACTGGCCGCCTCCCGATGTTCCCCATCCCCGGTGTTCCCTGCCACAGCTGCTCTGGGGGTGACCCTGCCGGGGAGGCCGGGGAGGCCGGGGAGGGCCTGAGGGGCTGCTGCTGGCCGATGCTGCGTCCCGCTCTCCTCCTGCTACTTGGGAGCCGGCTGCTCCTCAGTGGTCACCTCTCTGGGACCCGCCATGCCCCTCTGGCCTCCACTGCATTCCGCTAGGCTGTCTCGATCTTGATTGGGCTGACATCGTATGTATGGTTCCGCAGTGTGCATGTCTTTCTCTTTATTATTTTGGAAAAAGATCGCTCTAAGAATTAGTATAAAGTATGTGTTTTAGAAACTGGAAGTAAAAGGCGGCCCCTGGGCTGCATGCAGAAGCCAGTCCGGTCGGCACTGCCCAGATTGACCCGACCAGGGGAAGCGGGCGCAGAGGAGGGCCGGGAGTTGAAGGGCGTGCAACGGTGGGTGCGTCCCAGCTCTGAGAGCCAAGCAGGGCGTGGAGGGGGATGGCCCCGGAGCTGGCGTCCTCGCTCACTCTTCCCTGGGCGGCTCTGAGGTTGAGCGAACTCTCCGTGTGAAGTTTGCAGGTGGCAGGCTGAAATCCTGTGTCCCGTGACATGAACTCATGTTAGGACCCACCGTCCACACAAACATGGGGGAGGGTGGGAAGGAGCCTCTGGTTTCTAGGACACGTGTGTCCAGGGTACATGCAGGCCGCGTGAGCACAGTCACAGCAAGTGGCCAGAAGGTGCTGGAATGTGTGGCGCCCCCGAGCTCAGACCCAGAGACGTGGGCCATGTCTGCGTCCACCAGGAGAAGACCCAGGGATAAGCCGCAACCCCAGCCTCGCCGTCCTCCTCTATGGAGCGGGTGGTGGCGGTGCAGGTGGCTGGGGTGACAGCGTCGCGCCGGACGCGTCCTAAGCACTCCATCATGGCTACTATTGCCTTGAATTACCGTGTAACTTTTGCTGTCGTGTTTTATGTCCCTTTGGGGACCAGTTAGGAAAACGTGTCACTTCTCAACTCTAAAATTTTACAATGCACCAACTGTACAAATATTGATTCTCTGTAATAAAGGGCCTTTGCTCCCATGTGAACGAGGGAGCCGGTTAATCTCCCCACCTGAGTGAGGCTCCCCCCGCCACGCCTGCCCCCCGCCACGCACACGTGGACGGTTCCCAGCGGTGCCCCTCCCCGAGAGTGGGAGGAGAACCACACGTGCAGGTCTGCTAAATCAGAGAAAAAACAGGTGAGGTCACTGAGGCCAAGATACTTAGAGGCTAACAAGGCCCAGAAATATCTAGAAATTATGGCAGAGCAACACCAGCTGAGACATCGAACTCATGCATTCCTTCGCTGGTTCGCTCAACAAACTGAATGTCTCCTGTGCTCCAGGCTCTGTTCCAGGCCGCCGGTGGATGGTGAACGGTCTACAGGTAGTCCCCGTCTTCGTGGATGTGAGTTTGGCCTTCGGAGCTCTCATTCGTCGGGACGTCTGTTGGGTTCCCGTGTTGGAGGCATCAGGGCGCAGTAGTGAAGACCGCAAGTTCCCGTCGGCACGAAATGCACATGCCATTTGGGGATCCAATACACAATTAAAATAAATTAAAGCAAGTGACACAATCGGCAGCTGGTGTCAGAGGCTGGGAGGGAAAAGGGCACCGGATAAGGCCCTGGACGCTCAGGGGCACGGCCGCTGTCGTGGCTGCAAGGGCCTGCCTCTCTGGGGTGCGGATTCAGTAGCTGACTCTCACTGAGCACCTGTGATGCCTCAGGGCCTTCCCTGGGGACTCTGGGGGGTCGCCATCCACGGTGCGGAAAAGCAAGCTCAGAAACACCACCACAGAGTGATGCTGTGTGTCAGGAGGGCGCACCCCTGCCGGGAGCCAGCCCCAGCCACAGTCAGGGTCCGAGGGTGAGGGAAGGCGTCGGCGCTTTCGAAATGAGGAAATCGAGCTCAAAGGGTGGTGTGGGATCTCCTGAAACACTGGTCTCAGGGCTCTTTATTTATAGCACAGAGTTACATACAATAAAGCAGGATGTGCCCGTTATATCCTAATCTATAGACTGATCGATCACAGGCAGGCATGTCCTGAGCAACAGATGGTTCCGCAAACCCTTATCTTATTAGAACGTTTTACTCCCCCCCAGCATAGGGAGGTGAATGAGTGGTCACACAGACGGGAGGGTGTAATATCTAAGCTACTTATGTTAGTAAAGGTTTTACTAACTTTTAAGATAAGTATGTTGTGCGCCTACAATCCTATAATTATCAAGCTTCCTAAGGATTGGCGGGAGAGGATTCAAAGCCAAGAACAAGAGAAAGCATTAACTTGATTATAAGTGAAGTGAGAGGAAATAGTGTCAAAGAAGTTATAATAGTTGAACAGACAAGGAATAATGGAAACAAATATGTTTTAGTGTCGATGACCGCACCTTTGCAGAGCTCCGTCACTTTGAGGGAGGATCATGGCGCCCCAGACCTTGCGGAGGGAGCCCGTATGAGCGATCAGGCTGCAGGGCTGTGACACACTACCTCTGACCCTGTCGGGTTCTCCCGGGAGGCTCCTTTACCTGCCTCGGATACATTGGTTCCTCTTCCTCTAGTTTTGAGAGACAATCATCAATAGGACCAGTTTACAGATGGAGCCACTGGGGCTCAGAGGGGTTAAGGAGCCCCAAGAGGGAGTGGGACTCAGACCTGTGAGTCCCTGGGTTGAGGCACTCCCCCACCAGGCTCCAGGTGGATAAGCCGGACCCACAGGGAGCCCGCCTGCAGAGTGGGGGTGGCGATGACCTGACGGTCCAGTTAGATCAACAGGCGGGGTGGGGTGCACTGCTGAGTAGGGCCGTGCCCCCCGCGTGGAAGATGTCTGCACCTGCTTTCCAGGCCGGCCGAGTCTCAGGGCGGAGCTGTGCATTCTGGAATGGCTTCCAGCCTTCCACTCGGGCAGGTGTGTGCTCGCGGGCCTTTCTCTGCGGACGGAGCAAAGGTTCAGGCGTGAGGGGGCCCACCAGTCCCAGATGGCCCGGGGCGCACGGCAGCCCGATGCCAAGAACCAGAAACTCCCACGTTGTCCCGAGATGCGGGTGCTGGTGAAGTGCCCCCAGAGGTGTTCTGGGGTTCGGAAGAGGGCTCCAAGTTCCGAACGGCATCTGAAGGGAAATCCCAGGCTCGTTTCCACTTGTCTCAGTCCAAATAGCACCGATTTCTCATGATGCCTCCATCATGAAGCGAGGAATTAATTTTTAAAGAAGTTTCTGTGAATATAGAGAAAGGACATGTATGTACACCTGTGAGTGAGACAGTCGTGTCACGCCAGCCGTGCGCCCCAAGTGCCTACGCGTGTGTGCACGTGTCCATTTGTGAGTGCATATACAATGGGTAGATATACTATTAAGAGCATGTGATTATTTTCCATTATTCTTACACAAGTGAGCCGGCATGGCTGTCATTAATCCCTGCACGTTTCGGGAAGCCAAGATCCTGAAGCACCAGCCAGTTTCCAGTTATAGGAAGAGCCACCTAAGAAAGACCTCCCTCCTTCCCCCTTCTCCTATTTCCCACTCTCCCTTCCTCCCCTCTGCCTCCCTTCCTCCCCTCCCCTTCTCTCCTTCTTTTCCTTCCTCCATCTGTAAGCAAACTTGCCGCCGAAGGGATGGAGCTAGCCGGGCATGGCACAAAGGACTGGGGACACTGACATGGACACCAGAGGCCCTACTCTTGCCCTCAGGGAAGCACGATGGACTCCCCGTCCACCGGTGTGGACTCACGAGCTCGTGGGTTGTATTGGCGCACCTGGGTCGTCGCCTGCTGTCAGTTAGGGCCCAGAGCGTGTGGGAGCGAGCCCCAGGCACTGGCCTCTCAGCCTGGCTGCTGGCTTTGAGGAGCACGGCAGGTGGGGCACCATCCCCAGAAGGGACCCTAAGCGGGTGCTTGGGTCACAGGAACTCCGTGTAGATGAACAGAGAAACACGGTCATGACTTGGGACAGAAGATGGTCCACCCACTCCTCTGCCTTTCCTTCAGCATGTATTTATTTTTTTTTTTAAGATTTTATTTATTTGACAGAGAGAAACACAGCAAGAGAGGGAACACAAGCAGGGGGAGTGAGAGAGGGAGAAGCAGACTTCCCGCCGAGCAGGGAGCCCGATGTGGGACTCGATCCTGGGTCTCCAGGATCATGACCTGAGCCGAAGGCAGTCGCTTAACCAACTGAGCCACCCAGGCGCCCCCCTTCATTGTGTATTTAGACAGGGACCTGAGTTGGACGGTCCAGCCCGCCATGAGAAACTTCCAGACAACGTCGGAGCGGGGGAGCCTGACCATTCACTGGCTGCGTGAGACGGGACAGCAGCCATCAGGGAGCTCCCCGCAGGATCCCAGGACCACCGGCGCAAAGGAAGGTCTTTATCCCCCCAAGGAGGGAAGAGCTTACATCCCAATCCTGAAACTGAGCTTGCAGGAAGATGGCAGAAGCCTCCAGCCATGCCGCGGGTACGCGGGGACCCCTGGGAGACCCCGAAGGAAGGATATGATTAGAAGGACTCACGGGCTCCATTTCCTACTTTCTCACTCAGCCAATGAGAGAGGCCTCTGGAAATGCATTTCTAATCTGTATAATCAGCCTTCCCTGGCTGCCAGCGAAGTTTCACACCTCACTGCCATCCTGCTAACTAGGCCGACCTTTGATTTTATGTCCCCCTTGCTGAGAATCAGGTCAAGGGGGAGACTTCGAGATGAACTCAGAGCTATTGCCGTTATTAGTATGTAATTCTCATTGGCAATTATTCTCTATCTTTGGTCGTAAATTATGAATCCTTCTTATCTGATAGCGTTTACGGAGCCCCTACGCAGTTCCCGACCGTGTGCTGAGAGCCGGAGATGAGAGACAAGCAGGGTCGGGATCCCTGGGGACGTTCCAGACGGACGTGCGGCAGCAGGAGGCTGGCTGGAGCGATCCGGGGGGAGGCCCCGCTCAGAGCTTTAGAAGGGTCCACAGAACCCACAGCACCTTTGGCCCAAGGGCAGGAGGAAGGGGAGGGAGGGGAGAAATGCGGGGCAGCTCAGCCAGAAAGCCTGCACACCTACCCCATGGGCAACCCCGACCTCCCTTTCAGGGCAGCCAAGCCGGGGTGTGCCGGGCCACGGGCCAGTCCAGGAGGGATGGCGCTCTCAGCTCGGCCACATGACAGGCCCAGGAAAAACTGCCCCAGGGCCAAAGGAAGGACCACGGCGCCAGACAGGAATCACAGCGGCTGCATGAATTCCTTGGGGTGACAGGGCTCACCAGCTTTCATGGAAGACCCGACTTGTCAGCTTCGTCTTAAAAACCTTTTACGTTTTCGAAGGAGAAACTATGATAGAAGTATTCCAGGTGGAGAGACCATCGCCAGGGCACGAGATCACAGCAGGCGTTGAAGGACAGTCTGTGGATTTGGAGCGAAGCATCCAGGAGCGATGACTGGGACCGGCAGTGCCACCAAATCTCGAGACACTGGGCTTTGGGGCCATGGGGGTTGTCTTGTGGGTAAGAGGACCAGTCCCAGGCCTTGGAAGAAGGCGGGGCTCTGCAGCCACAGGCAGGGTCAACAGGAGAAGAAAGTTCCAAGCCAAGAAGCGTCACCTGGAGTTAAGTGGCAGAGCCAGGACAGAGCCTCAGGCGACAGTGGTGGTGGGTGAGAAGAGGGGTTACTGGGAGGAGCCTGCGCGGCCGCACGGGGGCCAGGGTGGCCAGGCTGGTGGGGACGGATGAAGGAGCCAGGTGCCATGTGGGGAAAGTCCGGCGGGAGAGGAAGGCAGCGTTGGGGGCGGAGGAGGCCAAGGACACGGACGGGGGAGCCAGCCACCTGCTCTGTACCTCCCTCCCACACTTACCCCAATTGGGCAAATTACCTGTGCAGCCTTTTCTGGATCTTGTAAAAGAAATGTATTATTTCCTAAATGCAAAATCATGTGTATCTGTTGTGAATACATCAGGAAGTCCAGAAATGGACCGAAAGCAGTGTGACAGGAAAAAGATGTCCCGGGTTACATAAAGGGGTCTCTCTCTGCCAAGACCAGGCCAGGTTGGGGTGAGGGTAGCTGGGGGCAGGGCTGTGTGGTGCTCGGTGCGGCAGAAGGAGGTTCACGTAGGAAGGAGGAGGTGAAATCTGAACGGGGACGAGAGAATAGGAACCAGCCGGAAGAGTAGTGGCGTGTGCCCCATTCACAGCCTTCTGTGGCCCCTAGTCTCCTTCCATGGCTGGTGGGTTCTTGACGCTCTGGTGATTGTGGGCTTATGAAAGCAGGGTTGGAAGGGCCCACGCAGGCCCCACTGTGGAATTCAGGAGGGAACGAGCCCTGCGGCGGCCAGACAATATGAGAGGCATTGAGTTCCTCGGGTCTCGTGGCCTCGGGCTTTGAGGGGTCGTAGCTGGGAAAATAGAGCTAATACATGGATTATAACAGAAAACAAAAACTCAACCATGACTAATTGGGTTCTTTTATTTATAGTCAAATTATCCATATATAATTTGATTTATTGTATTTATTCAAAATACTATTAAACGTCAACCTATACCATGCACTACTCCAGGCAAGGAAATGTAACAGTGAAGAATGAAGAGCTTGTCATCATGCACCATAGAACTTCAATGCTGGAAGAAATGTAAACAAATGTGCAAGTAAATATGCAAAACCCCGCAACAGCAAATCCCATAATACCACAAGACACATGTAAAGGGATTGGGATGGCTCTTCCCTCCTACACAGGTTTATTTTGATGTGGAAACGGGCTGAATTTCTCAGCTCCCATAAACAGGGACAAATGGACAATCCAGGTGGGAAAGTGCATGGGAACCCCATCCAGGAGTGGGGTGGAGTGGGGATCCTCTGGGTCTTTTCTCCCTGGTTTGAGCAGCTGGAACACGTGCCAACTAACCTGCATTTCCCCAGAACTGTTGCTGTTGCGAGAAAATGGAGGGAATCAAATGACGATGGTGGTTGACTTTATGCATCAACTTGACTGAAGCATGGTGTGTTCAGATATTTCGTCAGACGTCATCCTAGACATTTCTGTGAGCTGTTTTGGATGAGATTAGTATTGCAATCATTGTGGGTGGGCCACATCTAATCAGTTGAAGGTCTGAATAGAAGGTAAAGGCGGACCTTCTTTTAAGAAAGAGAGAATTCGGGGCGCCTGGGTGGCTCAGTTGGTTGAGCGACTGCCTTCGGCTCCGGTCATGATCCCGAAGACCCGGGATCGAGTCCCACATCGGGCTCCCTGCTCGGCGGGCAGCCTGCTTCTCCCTCTCTCACTCCCCCTGCTTGTGTTCCTTCTCTGGCTGTGTTTCTCTCTGTCAAATAAATAAAATCTTAAAAAAAAAAAAAAAAGAAAGAGAGAATTCTTCCAGTCTGCCTGCCTGCCTTCAGACTTGGATATTGACATTTTTTCCTAACGTGAGATGGCGACTATACCATCAGCTCTCCTGGCTCTCAGGAATTTGGACTCAGACAATAAATAGGCCATCAATTGCCCTGGCTCTTCAACCTGCCAACTGACTCTGGAGGTCTTGGGGGATCTCCCATCTCCAAAATCATGTGATCCAATTCCTTAATAAACCTCTTCATAATATACACACCCTCCTAATGGTTCTGTCTCCCTGGAGAACCCTAACACATCACAGGGGCCAAAATCATCCCCACTGATACTTCAACCATAATGGACAGGCACCACCCAATTGGTTCCAAACAGGTGGAGTGTGGTTGGGATAGAGATTGTATGGTCAGACTCCCAAACACCATGATGGCGGCCCATATGGAAGCACCAGCAATCAATCAACTTCACAGGACTGCAATCCTGCGATCCACACCACCTGAGTTTCTGGGTTTCACCCGTGTTTCATTTGTTCTGCATGTGATATGTCAGAAGGAGTAGGCATTATGAAGACAAACACGGGGGGATGATCTCAGACAGCCTCACTGATAAGGTGACATTTTCTTTCAAGTTTCTGATCATCCATACCTGCAAGTTTTATTTGCATAGTTTATAGCATCATGAAGATCTAATTTCATTTTTATAATGTAATTTAGTTATAATTCTCAGATCATAAAAATCCCTCTTCTGGTGTGTACCATTCAGTGGGTTTTAGCAGATTCACAGGGCTGCGTACAATCACCATTATGAAATCAGAGAACATTTTCATCACCCTGAAAAGAAACACTGGACTCGTTCGAAGTTGGCTGCTTCCCCACAAGCTCTTGGAAACCACTAATACTTTCTTTCCGTATGGATTTGTCATATTCTGGACATTTGATATAAGTAGTCATACAACATGATCTTTGGCGATTGGTTTCCTTCAATCAGTAGAGTGTGTTCAAGGTTCACCAATGTGGAAGCATGTCAGTAATTCGTTCATTTCTCATGGCTGAAAAACAGAGCTTTAGCTATATATTCCTCACTGTATTTATCCAGAATCCAGTTGATGAACATCTGGTTGTTTCCACTTTTTGGCTGTTAAGAATCATTCTGCTGTGAACATCCTTACACATGTTTTTGTGTGGACACATTTTCATTTTGGGGGTCATTCACCAAGGAGTGGAGTTGCTGAGCTGTATGGTAACCATATGTTTAATATTTGGGGCACTAGCCAAACTCTTTCCACAGGGTGACAAGATCCCACCAGCAATGCACAAGGATTCCGATTTCCCCACGCTCACCACCACTTGCTATTTTCCATCCGTTTTCATTTTGGCCGACCTCGCAGATATGGAGTAGCTTGGATCTGCGTCTCTCTCATGACTAGTAATGCAGAGCATCTTTTCCTGTGCGTGCTCATCATTTGCGTATCTTCTGGGCAGAAGTATCATCAAATCCCTTGCCCACTGTTAAACAGATATATTCAATTTTTTATGTTTGGTTTTAAGAGCTGTTGTATGTTCTGAATGCAAGTATCTTATCAGGTATATGATTTGCAAGTATTTCCCCCCATGCCTTAGGTTGATGGTATTCTTTTGAACCACAAAATTTTGGGTTTTGATGAACCATCTGATATGCTATCTAAGACACAATCGCTTACATCAAGATCACGAAGGTTCACTCTTGTTTTCCTCTAAGCATATAGTTCCAGCTCAGTAAGAGTTTATCATCTTGTCCCAATGCAGGGTCTATACAGAGTTAATTTCGGTACACCGTGTGAAGTGGGAACCCCAATATCATTCCTCCACATATGGATGATACTTGCCATTGCACTAGTTATCAAAAGCACCATTCTCTCCCTAGTGAATGTTCTTGACATCTTTGTCAAAGTTCGTTGACCATAAATGCAAAAGTCTGTGTCTGGACTCTTAAAACTTTAAAACTCTTTCATCGACCTATATTCTTATCTTCATGCTAGTACCACACTGTATTGATTACTGTGGCTTTGTGGTAAATTTTTATTTTGAGAAATGTGTCAGCCAACTTGTTCTTTTTTTTCAAGACTATTTTGGGTATTCCAGCTTCCTTGTTTATCCATATGAATTTTAGGATTGCCTTGTAAGGTTTCTGAAAAAAAAATTTGGGATTTTGATAGAGTTTAAGTTATATCTCTGGATCAATTTGGGGAATGTTATCATCTAAACAGTATTAAGCTTTCTGATGCATAAATATGGACTCTTTTTTCCACTTATTTGGGGTTTTCTTAGTTTCTTCTAACAATGTTTTGTGACTTTCTGTGCACCAAATTTGAACTTTCTTTGTTAAATACATTGCAAGTATTTTATTCTTCCTTATACTACTACAACCAGCTGTGCTTTTTTTAAAATTTGATTTTGGAGTATAGAAACACAATTTTGCTGCAAGTGTATAGAAATACAATTTCTTTTTATATATTGATCAGGTACCCTGCAACTTCGCTGAATTTTTTCATTTGTTTCTGTTTGCTTGTTTGTTTATGTTTACTATTTTTTTTAGTGATTTCTACACCCAACATAGGGCTCGAACTCACCACTCCAAGATCCAGAGTCACATAATCCAGTGACTGAGTCAGCCAGGTACCTCCGTTCGTTGGTTTTAATAGTTGTTTGTGTGTGTGTGTGTGTGTGTGTGTGTGTGTGTGTGTGTGTGTGAGAGAGAGAGAGAGAGAGAGAGTTTCTTAGGATATTCATAGGCATGATCATGTTATCTGTGAAGATGAATAATTTTACATCTTGCATTTCAAGTTTGGTGCTTTTTGTTGCTTTTTCCTATCTAACTGTTCTGAAAAGACCTTCCAGTAAGAGGTTGAAGAGAAGTGGTAAAAGCGATTAGCCCTGTCTTGCTCCTGATCTTAAGGGGAAAGCAGTATTCTCTGCCCTTAAAATATGATGTTAGCTGTGAAATTTTTGTATTTGCCTTTGATCAAGATGAGGAAGTTTCTATTTATTCCAGTTTCTCATGTGTATTTTATCATGGAAGTGTGCTGGAATTCGTCAAATGCGGCTTCTTCATGTACTGAAATGTGATGCTATCTTGTCCTTTCTTCTATTGGTATGATGTATTACATTGATTGATCTGACAATGTTTAACTAACATCGAAATCCCAAATGGCCATGTCATATAATCCTTTTTTCTATGTCACTGGATTAGGTTTGTGAGGATCTTATTGAGGGTGTTTGCTCCTATATTCATAAGGAATATTGATCTGTTGCTTTCTTTTCTTACAATGTCTGCATCTGTTTTATTTATGATTGCTGGTTTAAAGTCTCTGTTTATGAAACCCAAAGTCTGGGCTCCCTAGGGAGAGTTTCTGTCAACATCTACCTGCCTCCTACCCACTGTGCCCCATGGACCAGCCATATGTTTCTGTTTCTTTATGCGTCTCGTTTTTTTGTTTTTGGGGTGGTTTTTTTTGGTGAAAACTGTGCATTTTAAATAATGTAATATAACAACTCTGGAAATCAGATTTCTGCTCACTCGCCACACGTGTCCTTGTTTCAGCTGCCTGTTTAGTGTCTTTCCTGAATTCTCTCTGAGGGTTTGTGCTCCTTGGGTGGGGTCACTGAGTAGTTCAGTTGTCACTGAATGACTGTAGGCGGCAGACAATCCCGCCTCAGCCTTTGCCTCCTGTTTGTACAGAGCCTCAAGGTCAGTCAAGGTGAGGGATGGGCCCTCCTCAGGTCTCTTCTGGGCATGTGCCCAGCCTGACACGTGTGAGTGGTCTTCTGGATCCCTGGGAATATTCCGACGTTTTCCATCTCATTCCCCCAGTTTTCCTTTTAAGACTTTTAGCCAGTTTCTGTGTTCTCCCGCTGGTATGACTGCTTCAGGCCGCTCGGAGTTAAAGCAATTGCTGCTGATTGTTTCTGACAAACACTCTGGCTCCATACCTTGTGGGCACACAACGAGTTCTGAGTCAGGGCGAACAAGCCCTTGGAGCTGGTAGTTTCCAATTAACCAAACAGTGAGTGTCCTGTCCCTTGGGAGCCTTCTGGGGGGCTCCACACTCATATTGTCCCCGCGTGGCTATCAGGCTGAGTCTCTCATCCACCGTGGATGTGTGGCCACCGACTGTTCGCACGTGCGATGATTCATTCCTCGTACCGACTTGACTCAGCCGTGGGGTGTCTGGACCTTTGGCCAAACACTGTTCTGGCACATCTGCAGGGTGTTTCTGGGTGAGATGAACATTTTGATTGGTAGACTGAGTCAAGCATACTTCCCCCTCTAACGTGGGTGAGCCCCATCCAGTCAGTTGAAGACCTGAATAGAACAAAAAGACTAAGAGAAACTCTTGCTTAACAGCTGAAGCCAAACACCAGTCTCTTCCTGCTTTCGGACTTGAACTGAACATTACTTATCCTTGGGTCACAAGCACCAGCCTGCAGACTAAAATGGACGCTGTTAGCTCTCCCTGATCTCAGGCCTCTGGGCTTGGGCTGGAGCACCTTCACCACCCCTCCCAGGCCTTTGGCTTGTAGACAGCAGATCCTGGGGCTGCTCAGTCTTCATAATCATGAGAGCCAATTTCTTAGAGTAAATATATTTCTGTATATTTTATATATAGGAACAGCAACAGTGAGATGTGTGTACGCATGCCCCATGTTACCGGTGGTGCTGTTTCTACGGAGAACGCTGACTAATGCAGCATAATTGTGGTGCAGTCGGTTACCGCGGAGGTGGGGAGGGGGAGGCAGAGTGAGCCCAAGTCAAAAAGGCCTGAGTATCACCTGTTATACCCGAGACTCAGCCGTTTTTCCCAAACAGATGCTCTGTGAGTTGTTGCCGGGTTCTGCTTGATGTAGTCTGAAAAGGTCGACTTTGACTAATTTCTACTCTGTTCTTATTGTTTTGATGAAGGAGTGGATTTTCAAAGGCTGGTCCCTCGGCCCCCCAGAAATGCTTCTCCGCTGTGTTTCCTGCTACTCTCCTAGTTCTCCCCCGGGGGAGTGAACGGTGCAAGCTTTGCCTTGGGTACATTAGCACAGAACCCAAATGCGGAACCTAAAAGATCAGAATGTGTTTGGGATCAGCCTGACTTGGAAGGGACTTGATTATCTGCCGTGAGGGGATCAGTCCCCGTCTGGGTCAGCATGTGGGAAAAACAGGAAGACCAGTCAATGGACGGCGTTGTGTCCTGGGCAGGAGAACGAGGCCCTGATGCCTGCAGGTATGAACACTGCATCTGGGAAGAACAGGAATTGGGACGGGAAGCCGTAGGCCACAGGGCATTGAACACGCCGGGAGCGGCGCGTGCCAGTCAAGGGGGACGAGCTTGTGCGGCTGGGTACTAGGGCCTGAGCTCGGTGAGGGCAGGGCCCTGGTCAGATCTGGGAGCCAGGCGGGGAGGTGACTTGGGGGAGCTGTGGGTGCTCTCCAAGGCGGTTCAGGCAAAGCAGAGGGTCCCACTTGACGAGCGAAGGCACGATGCAGAGGGAGGCACGGCGGAACACGAGATGCGTGGACGACGCGGGCCCCAAGTGTCAGTCTTCGGCAATGTGGTTTGAAAGCAGGATCTGTAAGTGTGTGCTGCGGATCTCCCCAAATAGATCAGAGTTCGAAAGGACACGCGGGATTTGCCGTTTCAGCAGATACGGCCTGCTTGAGCCCGAGCTCCTTACCGTTACTCCCGGACTCAAGGCTGAGAGCCAGCTATATTCTTCTCGGTCTTTCCAGAGCGCCTGCCTAAGCTCTAGCAGCCAGGAAGGAGCCCCGAGGAAGGCTGAGATGTGCCCCATTCTCGCAGACCGTGGGGACCCACACACAGGAAGTAAGAGTAGTAAGGAACGGCTTGGCAACAAGCATTACGGGAGGAAGAGGCACATGCCCGGCGTTGCTTTGTGCAGCGACCAGTGAGTGGAGGCCTGGGACAGTCCTGGGGAGCAGGGGAGCTAGAGTAGAAAGCACCAGGGCGAGGGGCCATGCAGGGGTGAGTCCTCGCTCTGGAGCCATCGGCTGGTGTGGGTGCAAGTGTGCACGGGGGAGGGGAGTGCACCGGCGGCCAGAGCGGAGGTGGCCGTGAGAAGCCGGGTCCCCTGGGTGTCTGACTCTGGCTTTTGGAGCTGAGCAGGAACATGATGAGCTCTGCATTCGTGTGGGTCATTGTGGCCACTGTGTGAATAGATGGTAGGGGCAGAGAGCAGGGAAACAGGTTAATATGTTCTGAACCGAGGGTCTGGTGGTGCGATGGGCTTGCTGTGGGCATCAGTACGGTCAGCGTGAGCAGAGCTGAGCGAGAGCCCTGGGAGCTGCCGTGGGAAGACGGCGGGGACCGGCGGCGGCGGGCGGGGGGCGCGGCGGGGCCGGCGGGGGGGGGGGGGGGGCGCGGCGGGGGCGGGCAGGGGGGGACCGGCGGGAGGCCCTGGTCCAGCACTCCCCATGAACTGACCTGTGTGACCCTTACGGAAAGTGGAGATCCAAGTCCCGGGAAGGAAGCTGAGCCTCGGGACTTGAGGCAGAGTTCTGGGTCCCCTCAGCAGCTCGAAGCCTTCACTGTGCAGACACAGGCCTCTTTCTATGGTTTGATATCATTAGCAAGAGGTCAGAACTTGCCAGATGAAGTCTTCCTCTTACAGATTCACATGCAGCTGTCCTCCCCTGCATACCCACTGCAGGTGCCTCGCCGTGGAAGGGGCCGTGGGGTGGGGCTAGGGGAGGCGCTCGGGGCCCTCCCTGCAGGACTGAAGCCAGCTCCCCGGGCAGAGCTCCTGCCGCGGGCTGGTGGCTGACCTCGAGTCTAGAGCAGGGCGGGTGTGACACTAGACACGCTAACTCGGGATGTGCTCGGCCCATGGTGAGTGCAGTGATGGCACGGTAGGGCCTGCCGAGCACCTCGCCGGCAGCAGGGTGGGGGGGCGGTGTCGCACGGGGAAGACCTACGCGCAGCCCATGGCTTGGTCCTGAGCCCCAGCCACATGGACCCCACGCTGCCCTCCCTGTGCCTGCGGCTTCTAGGACCCCGCTCCCCTGGTGCACAGAGGCCCTTGAGAGATGTGTACTCATGCCTTTGCACAGAGCAGAAAGCACGTGGAAGAGGGAAGAGATGACCCTAAGAGGCCTGCCCGCAGCTGGTCCTCCAGCTCTGGTTCTCCCAGGTCCTCCCCTGGTCACCAGGGACTCAGGACTCGGGGCCGACGGAGGTCACATTCCAGCTCTGAGCCCACTTCTGGGGGCTCGGGTTCCAGTGAGAGACCCTGCTCCCATGTCCTTGTCTGAACGGTGGGAGGGCCGGGCCGTGCTGCTTCTCGCCCGTCTCTGGCCATTTCTGTCCTGTCCCTGTGGCTGGGGGGAGGGGCGCTGGGCCCGGCCGGCTTCTCTCAGCCTCAGGTCAGGTTGGCTGCGTGTCTGTCCATCTATCGTCTGACCCTGACCGAACCTCAGGGACGGCAGGCCAGCAGGTCGCCATGGCCTCCCTGGATATCTGGCGGGGCTCCTTCAGGCCAGCGGAGGACATGGCTGCTGACCGCAGCGCCTGAGTACTCTCAAGCAGGCTGAGCCCAGGGCCGTGGGATGGAGAGAGAAGAGGAGGCTGGCTCAGCTGCCCTCAAGGCCTCCGGGGGCCCAGCAGGTGGATGCAGGGACCTCCCAGTTTGAGGGACCCTGCCTCTCCTCTCCTGTGTCACGGCCACAGCCTTTCCTGCGATTCTCCCATTACTTCCCAGGATACAGATTGGGTCCCGTGGCTTCCCTGCTCGAACCCCAACAGCTTTCTGTGTTGGAGCAAAGCCATGCTCTTTACCCTGCAACCCCCTGACTCCCAGTCTGCCCTGCCGCGGCTCCAGCATCCAGCATGACTCCGGCTGGACCTACCGGCTGCCCTCCCCCCGGGCAGGACGTCTAGCACGCCGCCCACCACTCCCCACTCCCCTCCTCCAGGCAGCCCTCTGCTCCTGCACCTCTGGCTCCCTCTTCGATGTCTCTCTAGACACCTAACCCCCACCACACCCAGGCCCTTGGCTCCATGGTTCTCTCATCCTTTGACTTAATGCCACTATTTCATGATACGGCCCATCCTGTGTGCCCCTGTCTGTCTCTCCCCCAGTTAGACGGGATTTGCTCTGACTCTCTGCTTTTCACACCCTGCCCCACGTCTCTATTCTCTGAGAAGTGAATGCAGTTAGTCTCTGGATGTTTGCCCCCTGCCAGGAGCAGTGGCGAGGCTTTCCCAGCCACCAGGTGAGCGAGCGAGTGTCCCCTTCCACGGCCCGCCTCCACTGCCCCCCACCCCTCACCGCGAGAGCGGCACAGAAAAGACACAGCTGTCCAAGAGGACGTCACTGAGGGACGCTGAAATTTGTGTTTCAGAGCATTGTCAATAGTTTTTGCAACCATTTAAAGACATTAAAAAAATTCTTAAGTCACAGAGCATACAGAAACAGCCGGAGGCCACAAGCTGGAACGCTGGCGGAAGTGAACGAGGCGGGGTTGAGTAAGGCCCAAGTGCGATGTCCGGCTCCCTAAAACACCCCCGCCACAAGCGCAGGCGTGCGGCCGCCGGCAGGACACCCCAGGCCGGGACCCCCGCCCCACCACACGGCCCGCCCCTGCCGGGCGTCACAGGGGACACTGGCCTGGGGTGTCCTGCCGGTGCCCGTCCTCCAGGGGAAGGCCAGCCGCAAGGCAGTGGATGAGCGGGCCCGTGGAGGAAGGGCAGGGGGAGGGCTGCCTGGCAGAGGTGACGGGAGACAGATTCTTGGCTGGGTCTAAGGACAGACGTTCTGACGAGCGCTGTTAACGGTGGCCGAGCCGCCTCCCAGGGCAGCCAGCCAAGCTGGAGCAGTGGCGGCAGAGACTGGCCGGCTATCTCTCGGGCACTCAGAGGGCTTCCTCTTGGCAGAAGGACCCACAGGGTGGGCTCATCAAGCCCCCATTTCACAGATGGCACAGCGGAGGTGCCGGGCGGGCCCAGGGCACCCTGCGTTAGCCGCCGGGCCTGGGGGCTCGAGAACTTTGGGATTAGCTTCCAGAATTCTTCCCCTGTGTTTATTTAGGACACATCAGAGGGGAACGAGTGTGCGCCTCGGGGTTGGAGATACACAGACACTGAGCACATCTGTCCTCCCTGTAAGCCAGGGTCTGAACAACACACGGAAATGCCCTGAGGATGGCAGCCCCGCACCCGTCCGCACATCAAGCTTACAGTGGGGTTTGGAGGGAGGTCACGGGCCGGCCACTACCTTTCCTCAAGCGAGGGGCACATCTGGAAAACAAGCATCCTTTCCAGGGTTGTGCTCTGCTGGGCTTAGCAGGGAGGGTCAGCTGCGGCCCACGGGGGCCAGCAGGGAGAGCAGAAGTCCCCGGGCCCTGAGCACCCCGCCGTGCTTTGGCCAAGTCTTGCTTTCTGAGAAGTGGAGTGAGCAGAGAGGAGGGTGGGAGGGCTCCTCCCTGTGTCCCTGGAAGGTGAAAGTTCTAGCTTTATACCCAGGAGTGGACCAAGCTCTCCCCACGGATGCCACACAGACATGTCCTCGCGGGCTCCCATAGTGTACGTGTGTGCACAGACTTGGGGGGCCCAGAACACCCCAGGATTGCAGGAGGAGGAGGGAGAGGAAAGGAAGAAGAGGAGGGGGAGGGAGAAGAAGAGAAGGATGTGGAGGAGGGGGGAGAGGAAGGGGGAGAAGAGGAGGAGGTGGGGGAGGGGGAAAGGGAGGAGGGGGAGGAGAGGGAGCAGGAGGAAAGGTCAGCGTTAGGAGACTCACAGTAAAAGCCGATGAGCCCCAGCCTGAGAAGGAGTTTGTATCTTCCAGCTCAGGTCCAGGTCAGCCGGGGGAGGGATGGTGACTCAAGAGGGATACTGGCTACTGGATGGAAACGAGGGCTCAGCTAGGGCTGCCCCGAAGCCAGAGGAGGAGGGTGCTGGTGCTCTGCAGAGGAGCCCCTGTCGCCCAGGACTAGCCCTGGGCCCTGCTGAAGGTCTGGACGGCGGGCGGCAGGGCTGGGGCTGGGGGGGGGGTCCAGGGGCTGCCCTGTGTCCCCACCCCGTGGCTGGGGCTGTTGGACCCCCTCGGTGCTCCCGGAGCCCGTCACGTGGCCCCAGCTGTGGAGGCCTCTGTCCCAGAGAGTCAGAATCCAGCAAAAGAGAACGGTGGGTTCCATTTCTTTGGGCTTTATTTACAAGGTAAAGAAAATTTAGATTTTAATTTTTCTCTGGGAACATAGTCGTTGGAGGGACCGTCACCGCTCCGCAGAGGGGACGCGTTACCTTGGTATCATGACAGCTCCTTAAAATGTCCCTGAAGACTGGGCCCCGGGGACAGGCAGGGCAGGATCCTGGAGGCGGGACGGCCTGCTGCTGGGGAGTGGGATCTTGGAAGCCCCCCACGGGCAGGAGTTCAGAGCTTGGTGTCCAAATCCCCCGGTGCCTCTCAACAGCTCTCAACAGTGGGAAGTTCCCCGTCACCGGCTTCCCAGTTTTCCCATTTGGGGGCAGGGGCCCGCCTTGCAGAGCCGCCCTGGGGCCTGGACGAGGGTGATGCAGCAAGAGCTCTGGACGTCCCTGGCCAAAGTGCCAGCGAGCTCCCAGGAGCTCCCACGGCGAGCGCAGGCAGAGGCACCCTCGGTTCCTGGGAGCAGCAGACCGTGTTTGCCTTCGCATGCAAGAGAGAGCTCTTTCTGTTTGTTGTTGTTTTTCCTTTAATTTTTAAAGTAGTAACAGTTGATTAAAAAACATCCAGGAAACACAGAACTTTCACACCCTACCCTGAACACATCCCTGCAACTAATTGTTGTTAACGTGTCGATGTGGATTCTTTTCTCTATTCACATATTAACACACACACCTTGTTTTGTAAGGGAATTGACATCCAAACAAAGCTGCCGAGCTCTCTGGCTCCCTCGCGGGCGGAAGGCAGACGTGCCCACAAGTCACGGGCGCAGACCTGCTTGCTTCTGGCTTCGAGCCTTCTTTTTTCAACCGTTGGTATTAAAACTGGCGTTTCCATGAGCACGTGGATGCGCTCATCTCCAAGTGCCGCTTTTTGGTAGGACGGACGCTTCACCGGGCAGCGTCTCCCATCGCTTGTAGATCTGTGTGTGCCGTAAATCCGCCTTCCAAAAACATTTTCCAGTTTGTGTTTCCACCAGATAATAGTAAGAGTGGCCAATTCCCCACCTTCTTTTGGATGTGATCAGTGTTTCAGTTGTTCTGCGCTTACAATTCGGTAAAATCGTATTTTATTTTGATTTGCATGAATTTGTGGATTTTGAGATTGAGTTAAGGAGTTATTTTTTCTCCATATTACTTAAAAGGCAGGAAGCGATGGGCTGCGGGCTCTCCCGCGAGCTGGGGGTGTTGCCTATGGTCCCAGCGGGGCTGCCCCACATCAGGCCCACCTGTTCCCCAGCCCGCTCTCCAGGGCTGCTGGAGCCCCCGGGGTACTCTGGGTTCTGTCGATTTGAAAGGAACCCCTCCAGCCCACGCCCCGACCCCACTGAGCTCGTATCATCAAGGAGCAGGTCCCAAGAGCCTCTGGCCTGTCCTGTCCAGGCAGACTGTCGAGACTGGCACTCAGGCCTGCAGGGAGCCCAGCGTCCTTCTCCAGCTGGGGTGTCTCCGACCCCAGCTCTGCAGGATCCCCTCAGGGGCAGCCTCTTCGGGAACACTTCCTGACCCCTCTAGCACGCTGACCGTGCCCTGCTGTCGACTTCAGCCCATCCGTGGAGGTCACGCTCCTCCTTCGCTTGCGCCCATAGACTCCTGGGGACAGAACTGGGCTTAGGTCCCCCTGTCTGTGGGAGAGAAACGGCAGGTCTGTTTGGACTTACTTTGAAATGACCCCAGGGCCCTTGAGCAAGGGCTATAGGAGTGGTGGGAGACGGATGGGGATTCATTAGGAAGACTTCAGAGGCCCTGGTCCTGGGGTCTGAGACGTACCTTGGGCTTGGGCTTGGGGCCACCCGGCATGAGGCTGCTGCAGAAGAGCCCTCAGCTACGAAGAGATGGTCTGAGGGGCAGGCAGGGGGACTCCCGCAGATGCAGGAAGAGGGACCAGGGCCCCCTCTGCAGCTCTGGACAGGGACTGGCTCCTCTAGGCTGGTCACCAGCAGGCAGGCAAGAGTCGGGCCCCCTGGCCTTGGTCTCCAGCAGAGCACTCTGTAGGCCACATGCTGCAGGGGTGAAGGCCGCCGGCGCTCCTCACGCCTCCCATCCTCCTTTCCGTGGTGGGAGGACACGGCTGGAGCTCTCCACCCCTCTCTCCAGCACAGATACAGGTTATAGGGAGTGCACACAACAATACAGGCGGGCTGACTGGAGGCGGCCCCCCTGGAGCAGCGGGAGGGCCCGCAGGAGGCGGGCTGAGAGGCAGATCACAAGCTGGGCCCCTCTCCAAGTCTGGGGGTTATGCTTGGGCCGACTTTGGCACCTGCGGTGTCCTCGGCCCCCACCAAGCATGCTCCCTGCTCACCGCACGATGGGTTCCGAGCCTCCCTGGCCCCATCCTGGGATCATGCTCTGTGCCCCTGTCGGGAATGACACAGCATAAAAGGGCCCACAAGCCAGCCAGAGGCTCAGCGCCCCCTCGTCCCGGTCACCTCCCTCTGGCTGCTACAGGCCCCGCCCCTCGTCATCCCTGCTGCTGACTGTCCCCAGACACAAGCCTTGAAAACGGCTTCAGCAAGCCTGCCTGCACCTCGGGGGCCCAAGAAAGGGAATCCTCTCCACATCTTAAATTCCCACCTGGAGGAGGCTGTTGAAGAGGAAAAAAACAAAAACAAAAACAAAGCACATCCCCTTTGACTGGAGCCTGCTGGTCCCTCCAGGTGGGGGCAGCACCTTCGGAGCCCTCCCTCGCGGTCTCATGAAAACACCCACCGTCTCCGCAGGGATGCTGTGCGTGCTCCGGCAGGACCCCCGTGGCCTCCTCCCTAGCCTGTTCCAGCCCCAGATGCCCTGTGAGGGACACGTCCTATTCCCCAAACAGCCTCCTCCCAGCCTCCCACGGTCAATGTCAGTGCAAGTGGTCCAAGGAGATGCTGAGTGGATCCCACAAAATGTCCCGGGTCCTTGTGATCTCTGCTTCCTAATAACCTGTAGGGTTTCATGCTCATTACAGCAACTGTCCTGTTTCTGTTAGAAAAGTCAGCTCTGGCAGGTCTCAGGACCGCAGGGTGTCTGGTCACTCGGGGTCCCCCTACCTACACCTCAAGCAAGCCTGATGGGCTGGGTCCACCCGAGGCATGGGGACCAGCTCTCCTGCCCAAGCCGTTCGGGGTCCTCAGCGTGGCCACTGTCCATCCACCCTCTCATCCCTTCCCTCCTCACACTGGCGAAGGCCACACTATCCGCCTCATTAGACGCCGGCTTCCTCAGCAGACTTTCTTCATGGACGGTTCATAGTGTACCCCAGAGGAGGCCACGTCCGTGGAAACCACAAGTACCGCCTCGTCCCCGGTGGGAGTCCCAGCGCTGCTATCCGCGACTGATGAAGTTCCCTTGATCGAATGCCTCCCACCCTCTCCAAGTGCCCATTATACACGCTTTGCTCAAATCAAGATCATTTGACACAAGCCTTCGCTTATTATGCCCCCGAGTCTCATTGGTAAGGTCACCGTGCCCGCCATCAGGTCACAGGACATGAAGACTCTTTGAACATGGGCAACCACCTCCTTTACGTGGTATTTAAAGTGTCTGGAGAAGCGACTTGGTCTCACATCACAAGCAGGAGCCACGAAACATCTACTTGCTCCATTTCCCGGAGTCAGGGTCATGGTGGCACCGTGTGCCACGGGCCTCACTGGTCCACCTCACTGCACCCGCCGTCTCCTGCCCAACGGGGGAGGGTCTGCTAGTGACCCACCACACCCTAGATCCCCTAGTTCGCTGCTGATAACATAGGGTGACTTTGTCCTTCCTTCCTTCTTCCTGATTGGATAACCTGGCATATTCCTATAAGGAATTGTCTTATCAGACCCTTAGTTACCCTGGAAGCTACTTTGTAAGGAGAAACTAGGTCGATTTTATTCTTCCTCCCCTTTAACACTGATTTTCAGACGAATGAGTGGGTGTCTTAGCAACCTCCACGATTTTATTTTGGTTTAGAGTGTCCTTAGGAAAGAAACTCTTTCAGTCAATGCTAAGTCACATTCTTTTGATGCCGAAACGGCGTCCTTCACCCCCTGTCCTTTCGACACCACCACGGGGCCCAGGGGCGCCTCCTTCAGTTCCCCGAAGAGCCACGTCCCCAGGCTTGCTGGCAAAGTTCTTGCCTAGACTTAGCTATTTTCCAGAAAAGTCCTGATTCCCTCCAGCGGGAAATCCAAGTTTACGGGTGCTAGCTACTCTCAGCTGTCAATGCTTCTGGGCATTTCTACTGGAACTACAGATAAACTATAGCTTTAAAGAGAAAAAAAATGTAATTTATACTATTTCCAGCTCAGATTTAAGACTGCTGGGTTTTCTGTGACTTCTTTTGCCTTATGCTAGCACCTGCTTTCTCTCCTGCCGGAAAAAATGACTCCAATGACATCAGTGTAATTACTACTTGTTTTTATCACAGAAAATATACATAAGATATTTTCAAAGTAACAATATTGCTTCTAACAACCAGACTTCTGACAGCACTTCATTCAAACTTAAAATATGTTCCTCTAGGGAGCTACACTCAAAATACTGAATTTACAGTCAATTACAATAATTATTTTTTCTGTGTGTGCCACCAACTTGAAATATAGTTTATTGCTGGTTGTTCCAAATTACCATAGTTTCATTTTCTCTTTAATTTACTCTTTAAGAATTATTTAAAGATGTAATATAATGGTTTTGAAATAAATCTTTTTTTTTTTTTTTTTTAAAGGGCATTTTAGGCAATGTCTCCCTTTTCTCCCTCCTGGACACTTCCTCCCTCATAAGTAAGCACTTTGAATCATCTTTGATTTATTGTTTCATTTGTTTTCTTCCATTTTTTTCCATCTCTACAGAAAAAAAATAATATTTTAGAGCATTGTTTTTTTTTCTGGTTTTATTTTAATTTAATAACATATCTTGAGAACTCCCTATTAGGATGAGATTTTTTTTTTTTTTAATTCCTGTACCTCTGCATGGCCCTCTGTCATGTGCTTGCATCAAAGTCGAATCAACAATGGGCCTTTGGGATCATTCCAGCCTCTCACTATTGTTAATAATATCTCACTGAATGAGGGGGCACCTGGGGGGCTCAGTCAGCCCTGCGTCTGACTCTTGATTTCGGCTCAGGTCATGATCTCAGGGTCCTGAGATCCAGACCCACATTAGGGCTCTGTGCTCAGCAGGGAGTCTGCTTGAGACCCTCCTTCTTCCTCTGCCCCTCCCCCCCAAAATAAAGAAAATCTTAAAAAAAAAAATCTCACCGAATGATTACAGGGTAATTGTAAGAAAATGACCGCGCCTCATGGATACTTTAAACTGTCACTCTGTCGGCAATGTGGTGTCTCCATTGGGATAAATCGGAAACAGGGAGCACGGTTGGGAGGCTGCTGCTTGGGTCCAAGCAAGAGAGTGTCTTGGATCAGCCACCGACGGCTGGCGGCCGAAGGGATGGGCGTACGTCCAGGCTGTGCTGACATTTAAGAGGAAGCATCGATCAGCCAACGATACAGTACACAGAGAGCAGCACCCACATTGGGTTCCCACAGCTAATGCCCTTCCCAGGCACCCACGCCTGGTCCTCTCAGTCCCTCGTCCTGGCTCCGACCACACGTCACGGCACGGCGTCCACTTCTTCTCCTTCCTGTGTGCCGGCCGATCGGAGAAGGCCTGGCTGATTAAGGGACAGACACCTTTGCCTGCATTAGGCATGACTTTTCTGGCACAAAACAAAATGCTTACCCTCTCGGTCCACGGGAGCTGTCTTGTTTTCACCAAAGCCTCTCTCTCTCTCCATGTCCTTCCTTTTAAACTGAAGGAAGAGGGGACTGAGGCCCTTGGGGACCGTGAGCCACAGACACGAGGACCCGGACCCTGAGACACGTCCGCCTCATGTTTGGGGCTTTGTGTCTTAGACCAGCCCGTGTTCCCCGTGTGCTCGTGAACACTGCAGTCTCGTGCAAACTCCTGATGTTTCCAAAGCCCCCTTATATAAGGACAAACTGCGGCAGACCCCTGGCCGGCCGCATGTCACTGCGTGTCTAACCCCCAGGGGCTAGACGCCAGGGCCGGGCAACTGTCTCCAGCTCCGGCAGCAGTGGCTATCGATGAACCAGAACAAAACGCCTACATGCATGCGAGGGCTGACGCTTTAGGATGCAATCATTTCTATAGATTGTTTTTTAAGTAAGCGGATAGAAGTAAGAATTCATCCAGGAAAAGCAGGCAGATTAAAGCAAAATCCCAGACAGAAGGGTGGTGTGAGCACTGAATTCTCAAGTTCCTGTCCCAAGAAGGCAGCGGCGGGGAAACTGGACCTCCTGGTGGGCCAGAGCCGGGGGAGACAGAGGCGCAGGCAGCCCTGGGGGGCGGAGGGGGGCGGGTCTGCCGGGATTGTTCTGCTTCACAGGGGAGAGGTGACGAGGGGACTGGGAGGCGCACAAGCCCGAGCCGGCTGTGAATCCCAGAGCTGCCCCCACCCCGTCAGCTCTTCCTCCCGCCGCGCCCCTGTGCGTCAGCCTGGGGCGCCCTGCAGGGCTGCCTCGCTTACTCCTGTCCTGCTCTTCCCTCCTGGCCAGAGCACAGCACAGGCACGGAACAAGGACGGACGCTGGGCAGGAAAAGGCCGTAGTTTTCCCAGAAAGATTCCCCAGGTCTTGGCAGGAAGGCCACGGCCCGGTCCTGATTCTCCACGAACACGCTGGTGCACAGAAAACACACTGCTTTGGGCACCGAGAATAACGGAGCATTTGCTGCATCCAGGCTCGACAGCCCTGAGAGGTAGGTCCTGTTTGAGGTGCCCTTTCGCGGAAGGGGAAACTGAGGAAAAGCCGTGACATGTGCTAAAACAAACCAAAACCAGCCAGAGCCCCTGGATGGTCTGATCTGTGGTTTAATTATGTGCCTGCGGAGATGACAGGGGCTTAGGGAGGAAGCACGACCCCAGGCTTCTGCGACTGTCTTCGGCCTCCAGGATTCTGTGTGGGATCCACGTCCTGCTCTTGGAGACCCACCAGCCCAGTGCCCCCAGGCTCCCTTCCAGAAGGGCAGGTGCCCAGGACTGTGCAGAGGGCCGTCCTCCAGCTCTGCGTCTGCATGGACCCTGGACAGAGCCCCGCATCGGTCATGGCCGAGTCTGGGGCCAGGGTCACATTGTCCAGCCCTCAGCGTCCGATGACCTCAGCTTCCCTGGCCACTTGGACGGCTGTGATTGAGCCAGAATTGGGAGAGAAGAGAGCTCCTGAGACTGCGGGGAAGGTGAGGGGCCCTCTGTCAAGGAGAGCTCGAGGTCCAGGAAGCTGGACTCGTGGAGCAGATCACGAGCCCCGAAGCGGGTGTGTTGGGTTCCCGGGGCTCGTGTATCTGCATGCAATGCGCACGGTCTGCATGAGCTCCCTGGCACGCACACACCCTCTCAGTGCCCCCTGCTCTGCCTCTGCCCATCTTCCTAAACTGACCAAACCCTCCTTCACCTGCCCTCCCCTCTCCGGCTGAGCGTGCTCTGTTCTCCAGGAAACACACGCTCTAGGCTCTCAGACAAGGCTCCCAGTCCCTCTTCCCTCCCCGTCAGCCCAGCTCAGCCTCACCTGCTCTGAGGAGCTCTCCCAGCCCAGTCTGGGTGCAGCTGTTCCCGGGCCCTGTGTAGGAGAGGAGTTAAGGAGCAGCTGGACATCCACAGTCACAACTCGAATTTCCAACCATCGTGTGGAGCAGGAGGGAGAGGGACCTTCTCCCAGATGTCTTCACTGGAAGCCACTGAGGTCTGGGAGGCCAGGGCCCCGGTCACAGGGCTAGACGGCCAGATCCGCACTCCTGGCAGGTATGTGCTCCTGCCGGGGGCGGGCCGACGGAGAGCCATGCCTTTGGCCCCAGAGCTGCCCCCTTCAAGGAAAGGCAAACACCAGACCCACCGTCCAAACGCCTCGAGGCCGTGAGCGGCAGCCAGGAGGCTCGCTGCTGACCCCGGGAAATCTCTAGCATTTCACTCTCGGAAATAATTTCCTCTTAGTGGACCTCACTTGAGTCATACCTCCTGGTTTTTACCAAAGGGGAAATCAGCCTCGAGGAGTGCCTACAATGTCTCCTTCTTGATGAATTTAAAAATCGCAGTAAACGCACTCCACGTCTTAAGGAAATGGAGTTTTAATGAACATGAAACATTTTCTGAAACGAAGAAAGAGTCTGTGAGCACAGGGGCTTGTTTCCTGCTCTGCAAATCTGCACGGCGTCAGGTTTAACCGAAGAC
>PITA01014860.1:9953-52209 GCA_004023965.1 Spilogale gracilis | reverse complement strand
GCCCACACGCACGGGGGCGCCCACACGCTCGGGGGCGCCCACACGCTCGGGGGAGCCCACACGCACGGGGGCCGCCACACACAAGGGGGCGCCCACACGCAAGGGGGCGCCCACACGCTCGGGGGAGCCCACACGCACGGGGGCGACCACACGTACGGGAAGCCCACACGCACGGGGGGCGCCCACACGCACGGGGGCGCCCACACGCTCGGGGGAGCCCACACGCCCGGGGGAATGCTCACGTTCGGGGGCGCCCACACGCACGGGGGAGCCCACACGCACGGGGGCGCCCGTATTTTGACAACTTCTAATGGAGGTACTGTCACAGATGGTCAGTAAGATAAATTACACAATTTAAAACATACTTTCATAAATACATAACAACAAACTACAGGGGTAGGTTTGGGGTAGTTTCTTTCTCAGTACAAGAATTCAGTTGATTAAGCAATTCTAATTACTATACCAATCATGAATTAATGAGCATCTTAAAACACGGCCATTGTATGTCCGGCTGCGAGAGATCTGGTGACACAGCAGGAGTGTCAAAGTTGGAACAGTGACCCTGGGGCTCTTGATTTCATCACCTGCACCTGCTCACCCCCAGTCTAAGCTACTATGCCTAAATGCTGGTAGTTTAGACAAATCAGTACATAATTGAACCCCAGTTGTGCACCAAGGTGAAAACCTTTCCAAAAGGGATTCTGGGATCTATGCAATTTAAGGGAATTACTGGGTATCTAAGTGTCCCTAAAAATTCTGCCACAGCCACCGAATTTCATGAAGGTTCTGTGCCATAACAGATGATGTGTCCAAGCCTGCCAGGGGCCCAGTCAGCTTACCAGTCTCTCTTCTGATGTAGCCAAATATGGTTAATGACTTAATACCAGGAACAAATCAATCTAGGTTTTATGTTAATATCCACAACTTCATGTATTGGTTTTGCCACTATGATTATTTACTATCTAGGGCAGGCAGAGTAATAATCATCCAGTATGCTGCTCAGTAAGCTCTTCTCACTAAGGACTTGGTTCTCTTATCAGAGAATAATAGAAGCAAGGTGGAGTAGAAGAATATGAACTTTGGCATTTGGCCAAAGCTGGGAATCCAAGCTATGCCTGAAAAAGTTACTTCATCCCCTGGCAACACAGTTCCCTCGGTTGGAAAAAGGAGAAAGTACTGCAGATTAAAATAGATAAAGTAGGGGCGCCTGGGTGGCTCAATTGGTTGAGCGACTGCCTTCGGCTCAGGTCATGATCCCAGAGACCCTGGATCGAGCCCTGCATCAGGCTCCCTGCTCGGAGCTTGTGTTCCCTCTCTCACTGTGTTTCTGTCAAATAAATAAATACATAAATAAATAAATAAATAAATAAATATCTTTAAAAGAGATATAAAGTATGTTTTTATATAAGCAGACAAAGATGGCACCCATCACTACTATTAGCATAGGTTTATACTAAGAGTATGGTTATAATTGTTTTCAAATTCTTTAAAAAGACTTCATTCTTCACAGTATCACAAATAATGAAAGCTCACATAGAACAGAAGTTGGTTTACATAATTTGATCAATTCACTATTTTTCCTTTTTGGGAAGATTCAAAAGAGACAGAGGGGAAACCAGAGATAAATATTGTGCCCTGTGATTATATGGATTTGACTACAGTATAGTCAGAATGTGCACCCCACCCTCTGCCACAAGCTTATATCAATCGTTTTACTCACCTTGAAGACTGAATTTTTTTGAACTAGCAGCACAGCATCATAGGAGGATTATACTTTAAATTTGGATTTCACCATTATAATGGTCTTTTGCTGTGTCAGTTTGGCTAGGCTACAGTCTCCAGTCCATCCATCAAACACTAGTCTAAGTGTTGTTGTGAAGGTATTTTGTAGATGTGATTAAAGTCCATCATCAATCCACATTAACTAAGAGAGATTATCCAAGGTAATCTGGGTGGGCCTGATTCAGTCAGTTGAAAGGCCTTCATAGCAGAACTGAGGTTTCTCCCAGGAGAAAATTCCACCTTGGACAACAACTTCAGCTCCTAAAGGTTCTCTTTATTATGTATAAGGTAAGTAGGGTTCATGGAATATGAAAAAAATTTTTTTCTATTTTCATGGTAGATATAAAAATGTTTTTAATTCAACATGTTCCTCTACTTTGCTGTTTCTTTCTTCCCATTTCAAAACAAAGAACTATCAAATGCAGATTCAATGGCAATCTTCTTTTGTAATTAAAAAGAAATATGTTTATTGCATAGGAGTGAAAAAGAAGAGAAAATACAATGCTCATATCTGATTGGCAAGAAGTTGAAACTCATATACAAATAATTAACATTACCTATAGATTTAAAAGAATTTTAGAAAGAACTTAGGTTTTACAAATGGAAGTGTGATCTGAAATCATTTTGTCAAAATAGAAGCAGGCATTGTCATGGCTTTGCCAAGTGAAAATCCAACTTTAAATAATTCAAGAGTAAAATTTCCATAATTCTCCTAGAGAGAATTCCTTAAACCCGTTTCTTAATACAAGTGGTCTTTTGCCAAGTTTCATCTCATCTTTAACTTCTCTGAGAACTTCTAAAACTGGAATATAATTATATATACACAGGCTTTGAGAGCTAATTTGAAAATAAAAACCCAAAGGAAGCAGGATTTGAAACTCAACTCAGATTTTAATTTAACAGAAAGTATTACTCATGACAAATCTTTCTAAGATAAGATGAAGTAGTCCTTTTAAAAAAAACTTTTAGAAATGTTAAATATTTATTCATATTCTTATTGGGAGCTCTTTTCCTGGTTGTAATAACAATATCCACAAATAACGATACTTTTTTATTCTTGAATTACAAACCAAAATTCAAAGTGTTTTTTTTTAATATAGGTCAGGTACTATTGTAAAATAAATTAATTTTAATTACAAAGGACTAGTACCAATATATAGCTAAGAAATGAATTACCATTTACCTGTAATAACAAACATGTGCTTTAATATTTTTATTATTTGAAAACTGAGTCTTCAACGAAGGCAGTTTAGCAGGACTACGGTTGTGAAAATAAATTTGAATTAAGCAGTCCTGTAAACTTAAAAACCATAGTAGAATAAAATGTCAAGCAAGTAGAAATTTTTTGTGATATATATACAAATATTTTCATGTAAACAAAAGCAAAAATTAAAAACAAATTAAATATCTTTGTCAGCAACTGAAATTATACAAAGAGCAAAAAGATTATTTTCTTCATGCTTTCACTGAACACGACTGGCATAAGAAGAGCAATGGGAAATTCAATGAATTTTACATTCCCCTCATACTCTTCTGTAGATTATATACAGTAAAGACATTTCTCTAGAAGAAAAGAAAACATTAGCAGAACTAGACTCTTGAAAGTCATGACTTTCAAATACTAAATGACTCCTTTTGCTCTAATGTGAGACAACATGGCCTATCAGAATTTTGCCAGCTGACAGAAGATACAGGTAACACTGGTGAGACCCAGCACTAACACAGGTGAGCAAATCAGGCACAACAATGTGCAGATTTTCCTCTCAATGTGGATGACCCATGCACTAGGAGATAATGGCTTCCAACAATAACATTTTTGTGTAAAACAGACAATCTTAAAATGGGTGTAATTTCAACAGGAGTGCTTCGTGAAGCGCCCCAGGGCCCAGGGCACTGCTTGGGAATCAGAGTGCTCCAGGACAGTGTGCATTCTTTGGCCCAACCCCAGCCCCTCTGGGGAACCTGAGCTTCTCTATTGTTAACAAGCTCCCCTAGGAATACTTAAAGACAAATTCCCATTGAAGTTTGAGTATCACTACTCCAGGCTGTTGGGGATTTCTTTGACTCTTTCCCTTGATCGCAAATATTCCACACGCTCCCTCTTGCCCCTTAGTTATTCATCAGAAGGAAAATGAAAATAAAAACATTTCTGATTATGCCTGTCAGTGGCAATAATTAGTAGTGGTATTTTTCTCCCTCAAGAAAATGCAGGGGAATAGGCTAAACAGGATTCTGCACCTAAATTTTTCAAAGGTACATCAGAGTACATATATTTAAAGCTTCCAAAATGTATACATAACAAACACATTCAAAATGATTTGTAAACTGCCCCCTATTGAGAGTCTCCAGTGTAAAGAGATCCACTGTTGGGTGGTGGTGCTGAGGTGGACCCGCAGGGTCTTCTCTTACAAACAAGGAGCATCTCAGCAGGCACCCCGAGCTCTTGCTTTCGCTCTTGCCCAACAATGCACTGCCTACCAGGCAGGGCAGAAGTATCCAAGGACTGATCATAAGACAAGACAAAGGACAAAAGCTCAGTGTCAACTCCTATCACAAAAGGAGTCTCAAGACCCACTGCCATATGGCAGATGAATATCAATCACACTGACTTTCCTCAGAGAAAGTCTCATTTTGAAGAGACATTATCCGCTTGAATCCAGTTCATATTGAAAATGGAAAGCATAATACACTTGCAGGTGTTCCTATGTATCTACTAATATAGTGTTTATATTCTGTAAGATCCCTAATGGACAAAAACAATTTTAACCTGTGAATAATATAAATTAGAAACCAAAGAGGTAGGTGACTGTCAGCAAAGGCTGATCCCAAGACAACATTCTAAGTAAGTGCTCTGAGTCCCAAGAGTTCTTTAACAGGAAAATGAGTTCTAATACCATTACAACTGCCTTGACAGCAGGGTTCCCCAGGTCATGATGTCATCAATCTTCCCAAAGTTTTCATTCCTGATACTGTGCTTTGGGCTCTTCCGACATTCAGTAGACATTCCATTTTGAGAAACAGCTAATAAGTAGTAAACTGCAAAGAAATAATACTGGAGACCAAAGATTGATGCTGACGTCAGCCGAGCTCTTCACAAATCTCTGCTCTCACATGGAGGAAAGCACATTAGAGTTGGGCAAGATTCATCTAATCCAACTCTGTGGTTGTAAAACTGAGGAAAACAGAGGTTCACTTTTCCCATTGGCTCACAAAGTACTAAAATGTTGAAAAGATGCTAGAAAAATCCAAAAAGTGTTCATGTTAACTCAGCTATTTGTAAAGCCCATGATGTGCCTCAACCCTTATGACTTCAGTCTGCAATCCCATCTCCATCAGCTGTTTTATAAAGTGTGTCAGTGCCCACAGAGCCAAGGGGCAACAGAGCAAAGGGACGAAAGGCTTTGGATGTTCCTGGGGGTTGGTGGGGGGTGGGGGGTGGTGGCAGGTTGTCAGCAAGAGAAAAATAATTTGAAACCCCAGACCTACCCTATTAAAACTTGCACCATATGTGGACCAGGGCTTACTTTGCTTCTTTCTAGAAGACAAACTCTTGAGCACATTTACAAACTCCAGCTCTGCTATGGGCAAGCCCTCAGGCAACAGTGCTGTTTTGTCCAGAACATTTAGAAATAGATGGGCAGCTGAAAGCCTCGGACCCTGCAAGGCCAAGACTGACATACACCTGTATTTACCCTCTCTGCAGCTGTCAGTCACTTATTTTGCAAACCAAAAAAAAAGAAAAACATCACCTTATTTCCTTATGGCCTTATTTGTCTAAGATTTTTTAAGTTTCACTGTAAAAGGGTGGTTGCGAGTGATTGTTTTCTATTTTCCACACTTTCTATAATGTTTTCATATTTTTGGTAATAAAAAAAATGAAGCTACTTTTATTTTTTTTTGAAGCTACTTTTAAAAGGAAGGTTTTAGTCTCAAAATAATTAAAGGCTACACAGAGTTCCTTCTTGACCATGAAATACTTAAACCCGAATGATATGTCTACATGGCAGAGAAGAACAGCAGTCTCAGGATTCTGACAGACTTTTTTGGATTCCAGCTCTACCCATTAACCTTGGGCAGGACTTTCATCTCTTTGAGACTTACTTTCTTCATTAAAAAAAAAAAAAGAATACTTACCTCACAGTAAGTCACGATAAAGATACACAGTGCCTGAAAGGTGGTAGGGGTACCTACCAATAAATGATAGGTCCTTCTCCCCACTGGACTCAGTGAGAATTATTGAGTGAAAGGAAATACGACAGCCCACACCAGCTACCGCTTCACTGCATCCCACTTTAATTTGCAAGGATGCTCTGTCTCCTCAAATTGGCTCTAAAGAATCACCGTTGTGCTTAGAAAAACGTCTACATTTTTATGTTCTCTCCTTTAAAACTGGACATACAGATAAAACATTTTTTAGAAAACTATCTTCCTAAAACTGATAATTCAATGTTCCCTAAAGCACAACATGTCATGTGTGGAAACAATTCTGAAAAACATGACTGAATTAGTTTGTACCTTATTTCTTAAAGTGCACCAAAGTAAATATTAATGACCTTTAAAATGTCATTAACCCCCTTGGGTTATTTTTTCCAATAAAAGTAAATAGTTATCTACTGAGATGTATGTGGTTTTGGCTCCAATGTGATGGCAAAAAGCAGCAATGTCTTCCAGGAAAAAAAAAATTGATAAACTCAATTAAGCATACCTTAGCAGCATACAAAATACCTACAATTCAATGTAACTGCAGGCTCAATAAAGCACAATCTTGATTCCTGCTTCAAAAACAAAATCAATCAAAGAAACAAAACACCATCTCCCACCCTAAATCAAGGATTTCTCTTGAACCCTGGAGGTAACATTTGTGATCATTTCCCTATTGCGTATCCTTGGTAACAGAATTATAGCTAATCACCATTCTTTCTTTATAATGCGCACACACACAGGCAAACACACCCAAACCCTATAAAAATGAGTAAGGTATACTTGCAGAACCCATGTGATAAAAAATTCAAAGCCAGACAAACAGAAACCAACACCCCAACTGTCAGGCAGTGCCAGCATTCACACCACTGTCCGGTGTTCCCCACACACATAGACAGCACTGGGACGGATCCGCCGCCTTGTGTGACCAGGAAGACGCGGCAAAAACTTGAAGGACTTGGGCATCATGTCCAGGCAGGCATCATGAAATTTCTTAATCCTCCAATAGTAAATCAGTGGGTTCAATGCAGACTTGAGGTAGCAGAGCCAGAGCAGCCAGGTGCTAATCTCAAAAAAGTTGTGCTTATAGTAAAAGTGCTTACTGAATGTTGCCACAAGGCTGTAAGTGGTGAATGGGGCCCAGCAGACGATGAAGACAGCAAAGAGAATCAAAATGGTGGTGAAGGCACGCGTTTTAAAGCCCATGTCAATGCTCATCTGGAAGGGCCTCTGTAGACTCATGAGACCCAGCTTGCTGGCCTGGCTGAGGCATATACCCTCTGGGTAGCTGTGGATCCTCAAGGCATTGTGCCGAAGGGTGTTGAGGATACCCATAAATGAATACAGTATCACCAGGAAGGGTATGAAGAAAGAAACCAAAGAAATCAAAATCACATACGCCTGGTAACCTGGATTGGTCGTATACCCAAACACACACTGCGGGGCTCGGGAAGGGATCTGCAGGTCAGGGTTTCCTACAGCCAAAGGAAAAGCTATACAAAAGGAAGCTGCCCAAGACACTGCAATTAGAATCTTAGCCCTATATGGATTTAGCTTATCCTGCCTCTGGACTATAATAAGGAACCTATCGATGCTAATGATGAGCAGGATGGCTACTCCCTCTATCACAAACAACCAGAAAAACATAGCAGATACCCTACAGAAGAATTTCCCAAAAATCCATCTTGTAGTAAGAATAGTTACCAAGGCGAAGGGCATGTTCAGCACTGCAAGCAACATGTCTGCAAATGCCAGGCTGGCAAGGAGGATGTTAATTGCAGAGCGCATGGCAGCTTTTTGGTAAACCATTAGGCAAACGACCAAGTTCCCAAGAAAAGACACAAACAGAATAAATATCATTATAGCAGAGAGGATGATCTGGAGAGGCAAGTTTAGGCTTTTAAAAACAGCTGGTATTGGGGGTACGGCTGTACTGTTCACGGCCAAGGAACTCGTCCCAGTGGGAGCCACTGTTTCCATGCTGTATCTGAGAAGTGGGCCAAGGCCAGGAAGTTGGAATGGTGGAGGGACTGTAATGTTCACGTAAGTGTTTTCATAGACTACAAATGTTGTGTTGGTTGTCCCAGTATGGGACGCAGTCAACACTGCAGAGAAGACCATGGTTTCAACAGGATGGGAGGTGCTGGCAGAGATGTGGGTGTTCTTTAAGCATTTCAACACAGAGCAGCAGTATCATGTCTCATTGATAGGCTTGGAAACACATTCTGGAAAATAGTCAGAGAGCTCCATCTTCCACAGCAGTCCTTTTGCCTGAAAACAAGCCCAAAACACAAAAAGCCAATGAGAAATGGGCTTTGTAAATAACATTTAACTTCTTACCTTCCAACATGAAAGATCAGGTTTTTTTAAACCTTGAAAAATACTTAAGTTTCTGGCCTAGTCAGCATTAAAATATGGTTGTTCTGTTTTATATTTGTCAACGATGATGGAATTTTCGTGACATTTATATAGAGAGTGAAAATGAAGAGAATCAAAAATGTATTATTGCCTCAAAGGCAAAAGTTATAACCTTCTTGTTTCCAATGGCAGCATGGCCTTTCCACAGTCCCTGTTAATACAGATTTTAGTATCTGGTTCTCCTGAAGGTACTAATATTTTTCCTAATAACTCTTTGGTATAGGTTCATATTCCATTTTTACATTAACACAAAAACTATTTGGCAAAAAACACTGACCTCAGTTTCCAATTGACTGCACTATAATCACACTCTTTTGTTCTAACATCCATATAAGGAAGTACTAGGTTATTTTCTATAAAAGTCCAAAACAAGTTCCTGGCTTTCCATTTTTTCATGTTTCTTCTCAGAAATCCCAACTTCAACCATACAGGAGAAGTTATTCAAGAGGAGAAAAAAATTACATGTAAAAAGTCTAGGTCATACTTTTTTTTTAAGTATATTTCTAGGTCATATTTTTAAGAGTTTTCTTTTCTAAAGCTCTCTTTGCTTCTCATATTCTGTCTTCTTTCCACTCACTTCCATCCTTTAATTTCTGATTTACATATTTTATCTTCTCAATGTCTTCTCCCTAAAATCAAACTGTTTGTTGGCAACTTAATAAAAGATATCAAACAAATAACAAAACTGGAGATCCTAAAGGACATAACCAGAAAAACATTCAGGTGTGGAGAATCTATTACAGAAAACTTTCTAAAATATTTGGTTATTTTTTCTTTTTTTAAGACTTTAAGTAATCTCTACATCCAACGTGGGGCCCAAACTCACAACCCTGAGATCATGCATGCTCTACCAACTCAACCAGCCAGGTGCCCCAAAGATATTTGGTTATCTTGCTCCAGTTTATCACCTTCTCTTATCCTTACCCTCAACTTATCAATTTCTGCAACCCTAGAATTTCCTATAAAGGACTTTCTAATCTATTATCTTACTAACCCACTTTTGTGGCATGGGCTCTTCCTTCTTTACTTGGGAGGCAACCTCTTTAGAAAGACCTCTCCTTAAATTTCAGTAGATTCCTTTAATAAACCTCAAAGATTGGGAAAAAAAATAAACGCATGAAAGTTTAAATTTGAACTTAGAATTAAGTCATCAATTTTAGGGGAATATGCAAAAAAGTACACTTATTCATTTCTTGGGGTATGAAAGATGCAGGCATCCCATTTGCAAGACCCAAGATCCAGCACTCTAGTTAAATCACAGGCTGCCTAGCATATGTGTATCTCTCTACAAATCCCTCTTCATTGTCCAAGACTGCCTTGGAGAATATTAATCTATTTGTTCAAATACTAATTTTACTATTTACTCCCATTTTTATAGCTTAAGTTCTTTATCCCTATCGTATTTCATCCATCTTCACATGTTCACTTTGAAATGCAAAATACATTTCAACAAGAGTCCACACTAATCCAGTAATTCTCAAACTTTATTAACCACAAAAGTCCAATGGGTAGGGGGCAGTGATAGCTGGAAAGCTTTACAACATAATCACCGTAAGTCTCTTTAAAATTACCTAACTATAATGAATGAATGAATGAATGAATAAAATTATCTAAATATACATACCAATAAGAATGAAGACTGTACTTGCTACATAAATCAGCTTCAATACAAGTCTATCTCTAAAGAAAAATTATAAATAGGCAAACGTGTATCTTAAGCCTAACATAATAGTTCTAATCATGCTTGACCAAGTAAAACAAACATGTCTCCATCCTGAAGAAGTACATGCTTTATAATTTTTTTCTCTCACTGAGGTATAATTGACATGTAACTTTATTTAGTTTGATATGTATAACATATTCAATATTTATATATATTGAGAAATGATCACAATATGTCTAGTTCACCTCCATCACCACATTGTTGCAAAAAATTTTTCTTGTAATGAAAATTTTTAAGATCTACTCTCCTAGTAACTTTCATATATATGATACAGTACTATTAACTATAGACACCATGCTATACGTTTTATACCCATGATTTATTTAGTTTATAACTGAAAATTTGTACCTTTTGACCCCCTTCACTCATTTCACCAACTTCTACCCCTTCCTCTGACAATGACCAATCTCTTGTTCCCTTATATCTATGAGTTTAGTGTTTTCTCATTTTTTTGCCTGTTTGTTTTAGACACCATATATAAGACAAATAATACAGTATTTGTCTGACTTGTTTCACTTAGTATAAAGCATTCAAGGTCCATCCATGTTGCTATAAATGGCAAGGTTGCATTCTTTCTACGGATATTCCATTTTGTACATATATGAAAATTTCTTTATCTATTCATCCATCAGTGAACACTTAAGTTGTTTCCATATCTTGGCTATTGAAAATAATGCTGCAATGAACATGGCGGTGCATATACCTTTCTGAGTTAGTGCCTTTGTTTTCTCCAGGTAAATACCCAAGAGTGAAATTGCTGAATATATGTTGTTCTATTTTTAATTTTTGAGGCATTTCCGTACTGTTTCTATAATGGCTGCAGCAATTCAGATTTTCACCAACAATGTATGACAGTTCCTTTCTCTCTGCATGCTTACTAACTTATTTCTTGTCTTTTTGATAATAGTCATTCTAGCAGGTGTAAAGTGGTATCTCACCAGTTTTGATTTGCATTTCCTTGATGATAAGTGAGGTTGAGCATCTTTTCATTTACCTGTTGGCCATCTGTATGTCTTCTTTGGGAAAATGTCTATTCAGATCTTCTGCCCATTTTTGTTAGGATTGTTTTTTTGCTATTGAAATTGCATGAGTTTTTTTTTATAAATTTTGAATATGAAGTCCTTATCAGATACATGATTTTTAAATATTTTCTCCCATTCAGTAGGTTGCCTTTTCATTTTGTTGATGGCCACACTTTGAAATACTTGGTTGCTCAATCAATTTGAGGAACAACAAAAAAATACAATTTAAAAAGATTTTTAGCTTGTTATATAAACATATATAGTCATAACATTTTTCTGCCATCAAAACCTCCCTTTACTATAAAAACTTCTAACTTAATTCATTCCATTATTCATTCATTAAATATTTAAGTACCTAGTATGTGCCAGGCACTAGAGAGACAGCAATGAACAAATGGTTTGGACTTCTGGTTAAAAGAGCAGACTGATCATAGACCTTGCATCTCAAAACCACAATGAAATGACAGTAAAGGGATTTTTTTTTAAACAGAATGTACAACCCCAAAGGACAAAAGGTACAAATGAAAAACATCAACAGAGAAGGAATTTTTTTTCAAGTGTCGTAAGACAAAAAGCAGATGGAGTAGCTGACTGAACAGAGCAGAAAACTCTTATCCTCAGTTATTTCCAGGGAAATATGCTTAGAAGTAGCTGACACACCCACCATATAGCAGCTCTGGATTGGAAGGTACCACTTTCCACAGAAAGGTGGCATTAAAAACTGTTACACTGACTGACAATCTATCTTCAGAGCCACGAGAATCCCCCTCCACGCCCAGGTCTCCCCTACTCTGAACAACCACATGAAAGCACACATGCCCATTTCCAGCAGCCCAAGTCTGTGGCACAACCGAATCTGATGAGCAGAAGCGTGAGACTATGAGTGCAGGGCTGAAAACAGGGAGACTGACTGAATGCCTGCACGTTCCACAGGAGAACCTCGCCTTCTTTTCTACCCTGTTTCCAAAGTGTCAGCAGTCTGGCATATGCTACCATTTCAGGGCTAAAATGTTTGTATGTTCCAGTAACTAAAAAGCCCCACAGGAAACATTTCTAGAGTCTAACATTTGATGGTACCCCCAACAAAATTCTAGCCTGGTACCCAATCACCTTGTATAATAAAGTCCATCTACTCTCAAGCCCAACCCAGGCACACAGAGCTTCTAATCAGCTTTCTGGTGCCTATTAAATACAAATGGTCAATTTCTCTAATATATAAAGAATCTACAAAGGAATTAGGCAAAGGCAATTTTGTCATAAGGACAAAAAACAGAATTTATAATATCAAGGAACATCGCATGCATGGCAGAGTGCTTTCATCCTGGTATCTACACAGTGTTCCTCGTTCCTTATACTCCTGGCTCACCACAGTGTAAGTGTAAATATTCTCTGGCCTTTTTCCTTTTCTTACTGGGAAGCAAAATTACCAAAACAGTGCTCTGAATACTCATAGCAACTATGGTAAAAGATTCTTCCCTCCAGGACTTCTCATCAAATACAACTGTGATCTGAAGTTTCTTTTGAATTTTGTATTAGACTAAATAAAAGTTTTATAGTCAAAATTTGCATTTCCAAAAAATAAAATTTGTATTTCCAAAAGAAATGGGACAGTAGCAACATGAGAACTAGAAAATTAGTGGAGTTTGATAATATCTGCATGAGAGTTCTAATATTAAATCTAATCTAGACAAGTCTTTATTTACCATTTGGTGGAAACTCTTACTAATATTTTCCAAATAAGAAAAACTTAAAATTCTGTGTGAATGTGTGCATACATGTATACACACACCCCCCACACTTACATGCCTATGTAAAACTCACATATGGCAGATTTATGATTCCTCCCCTTTTCTTGAGGCATCTCCAGGAACAAACACAGAAACTGGGTAACTAGGTTAGTAACAGGACTACAGCCTCTCATGTTTGGACTGTGCGAGATGTCACAGTTTACAGTGTCACAATTCCTGGGGTGTCAGGCTAGTATGGGCAGTGGAGGTTGTAGTATTCTCCAATCTTACCTGTTACTGCAGTGCTTTAGATACTTGTTTTATTCTCTGCAGAGATTATATTCTCCTAGAAGGCATAAAATGATTTCCTTAATCTCATGGTTTCCTATGACTACTATGCTTTACACATAACCAAATACACATTTTGAAAATTACATTCATTTACACTATGTTTTGTGAGATCAGGGAATTTCTTCTTTACTCATTTTAATATTTATTTATATGAAAAATAAATATAATTTTCAAATAAATTTGATTTTTTAAAGATTTATTTATTTGAGAGAGAGAGACAGAGAGAACATATGCATGCAAGAGAGGGAAGGGCAGATGAAGAAGGATAGAGAGAATCTCCAGGAGACCGATGAGTGTGGAGCCCAGATTAGGGCTCAATTTCACAACCCTGAGATCATGACCTGAGCCAAAACCAAGAGATGGATGCTTAAGCAACTGAGCCACCCAGGCACCCCTAAAATAATCAAATGGGTTTTTAAATGACAGTCGAACCCTGTACCACCAATCCATTACCATTTTCTGATGTAGCCATTTTTCACTATTTTAAAGGTCTTACAAGTACTTATTCTTTATATATCTAAATAATATATCTAAATACTACTTTTATACTATATACTACTTATATATCTAAATACTACTTTTGATTAGCAATATTATATATTAAATCTTGACTTCCTATTAGGAGAGGTGAGAGTTTAGATGGCACAGCACCTCCAATTTATTTCATACCACCAAAACCTTACTTGAAAATTTAAATTAGAGGGGTGCCTGCATGGCTCAGTCATTAAGCATCTGCCTTCTGCTCTGTCATGATCCCAGGGTCCTGGGATTAAGCCCCATATTGGGCTCCTGCTCCACAGGAAGTCTGCTTCTCCCTCTCCCACTCCCCCTGCTTGTGTTCCCTTTCTCACTGTCTCTCTCTCTCTCTCTGTGTTAAATAAATCTTAAAAGAAAAAAGTTAAATTACAATAGACATTAATGTTAACATTTGCTGATAAGCCAAGAGCATATTTACCTATGATGTATAAATTCTGGATTTCCTAGAATTAATTATTTATTTATTCTATTTTCAATTTTTAAAAATAACCATCAATCATTTTTTACCTGTTCTATGAGATAGATTTTATACCTAGAAGTGTTTTATTTGGAAGGTCAAATTTATCAACCACATTTTTAATCTTAGAGTCATAGCTTTGTCCTCTTCACCCTCCCTGGAGGAATTGCTTTCTAGATCTGCTATACCCAGATAGCAGCCTGAGATATCCCTTTACTGCTATCCTGGAAATTCTCCTTTCTGCCTCTGGCTCTTGGCTTCCATATTTCCTAGGTCCTTTGTCTTCCACTTCACTGCTTCCTTTGTTTACTTCCTTCTTTCCCAGGAATTATTTGCCCAATTGTTTTCAAAAGAAGACTACAAGGGAGGTGACTTTTGAATACCTGTGTGTTTGAATTAAGTCATTATTCTGTCCCTTAATTATCTTGGTTTGGAATTATCCAATGAAAATAATTTTCTCTGAGAATTCTGAAGGTGCTCTGTATCAGTGGTTCTCTGAAGTGAGGATTCTTAAGAATCACCTACAGCATTTGTTAAGCCAGATTGCTGAATCCCAACCCCTGAGTCACTAATTCTGTAGTCTGGGGTGGATCCCAGAATCTGCATTTCTAGAGGAAGAAAAAAAGTAAATGGAGAACTTTAAATTCCAGACTCAAGGATTAGTTAAAAACCAAAACGCTTCATTAAGCACCCTGAAAGAAACTTCTATCTGCTACAGACCCAGCTACAGACCCAAGTTTCTGAAAACTAAACCAAAGTCCAATCCTGTGGGTGTCTGATCATGGTGACTCTGAGAAATAATTAGAAACTTACAAGTCCTACTTGATATTTATAAGCATCAAAGCTATAAAATAAAACTCAATTCCTAAACTTGTGTACTTGAGTACACAGACCTAGCGTCCCTTAAGTCAAAGGAAACCAGGTCCCCTTGCTACACAGCCAAAAATGCGTACTATAAATCTTCCTTCCAGTCTTCCTCAAAGAACCTGCAGCCAACTACCAGAGAGACTATACACTGGGAAAGAGGAAATAATCAGAATTTTGTGTGATTGTCCAATATGGCTCTGACCTGGCCCTCATTCCTAAAAACCCAAAATGGTACCCAGTGGCACCATTCAAAGTAGTGGTTTATGGAAATCATGTGATTAATGGAGTTTGGGCTCAGTTCCAACTCCCACTCTTCCCAGAACTCATGCCACCATTATTTTCCAAAATGCAGAGTTGGAACAGACATAGCAATGGGAAGATTCCTTCACTGATTCTTTGATGTGTAGAGCTACAGTGTTTTTTTAGAAAAAAAGATCAAGTACAACCTCCTAGTGCTCTCTCTACCTATGAAAATAGTCAAAAAACACTTCCCTCCTACGGAGATTGCAAAAATCAGGATCACCATCAAAGGCCTGAAGGATAAAAGCAATCATTCCTAGCACATCCACATTCAACTTACATATTGGCCTTAAAGAAAACAGATGGATTTTGTAAAGAGCAGATGCTGTACTCATTGCTGGAGTAAGTCAACACATTCCCCAGCATCTGCCACACAGTGATTGATCTGGCAAATTGTTATTTTTTTTTCTCTGTGTGTTAGCAAAGAATACCTGAGCAGTTTGCCTCCAGCTGGCACCCTACTGTCCTATCCCAGAGCGATCAACTCTCCAGGACACTGTCATAATCTAGTCCACAGGGATCCCACTTGTCTCTCCATTCCACAGAAAGCCATGCTTTCCATTACATGCTGAGTGAACAATAAACAGTACCTACTAAACAAACCTTGGTAAGATACATATGTGCTTAAGGGTGGTGAAAGATTCCCACAAAACTTCAAAGGCCTGCCACCTTTGTACATTTTCTAAGAGTCTTGTACTATGTCAAATATCTCTTCCTAGGTGATAGCTGGCTCTCCCTATCACTAAAACAGAACCCTACCTCTTAGCAGGCTTTTCCAAATTTTGAAGGCATCATACACCTTTTATGGGTATGTTATTCTAACCCTTTTATAAAGTAGCTTGACAATCTGCCAGATTTTAGTGGGACATTTGAGGTCTGAGTGGGCTGCCACCAAGTCACTGGTGTTTAACATCTCTGTGACAGATAGAGATTCTTGACGGCATTTCACAGGTCTGCTATAGGTGAATTACAGCACAGACCTTTAGGATTTTAGAACAAAGTTATGCAACAAGATCACTCCACATGAATTTGGTGTTCACTGACCTTCTGAAACCATAGTGTTGGGTGTGCAGAGAGCACTTCAACCTTAAGCAGAAGTAGTGTATATAAAATGAGGTCTGGCTGGTCCCAAGGGCACAGCTAGGTAGTATAAGCAAGTGGCTCAGATTCCCATAGCTCATATTCTTGTTGCATTGATCCTCTCTTCAAACTTCATCTGTGGTATTCTTAAAGAGAATAAATTCCTTTCTCCTGAGTTTTGTTAGGAAGTATAATGTCAAAGAATGGCTTAAGCTTTTAAAATATAAATTCACTTTTTAAAATTTCATAGTACATCTATGAGATTATTACTATTAAAATTCCCATTTTAAGGATTAAGCAACTGAAGAGTGACATGCCAACAAATTAGATAACTTAGAACAAAAGGATAAATTCCTAAGAAACATACAACTTATAAAGACTGAATCATAAAGTAACGGAAAACCTGAACAGACCAATAACAAGCAAGGAGAGCAAGGAGACTGAATCAGTAATCAAAACCTCCCAAAAAACAAAAGCCCAGGACTTTTTACCCCAGGACTATGACTTCGCTGGTAAATTCTACCAAACATTTTAAAAAACTAACATCAATCCTTCTCAAACTCTGCCCAAAAACCAAAGAGAAAGGAACACTTCCAAACTCATTTATGAGGCTAACATTAACCCTCATACCCAATCCAGACAAGGTTGTAATTTTCTTTTCTTATAGTGGCCACACTATAAGGTGGTTTTGAGAATTAAATAAGTAGAAGTGGATTATAAAATAATAATTATAAACATTAACTTAATCTATAATACTGATCCCAGATATTATTCATCATACACTGAGTGAAATTAATCAACTTGCAGAATGACATACAACACAGTCCCACTATAAAAGATGCATGTAGATGTGTGTATATGTCTGTATACTATATGTACATGTATTTGTACTCATACATACACATGTATGGACACATAACGGAAGAGAACCAAATTGACAAAAAGGATTTCCTCTCTAGTGTTAAACTAAGTGTGCAAAATATACTTTCCTTATTTACTTCTGGTTTTTGTAGAGTTTTTTTTTCCCACATTAAGTCAATACTGATCATTATTAGTGTGTCACCTGTTTCCTGTATAAAAGTCCTTGAGGATGAAGGCTAGAGCCTATCTTCTTTAAAACCTACCGGCACCGGGGCGCCTGGGTGGCTCAGTTGGTTAAGTGACTGCCTTCGGCTCAGGTCATGATCCTGGAGACCAGGGATCGAGTCCCACATCGGGCTCTCTGCTCAGCGGGAAGCCTGCTTCTCCCTCTCTCACCCCCCCTGCTTGTGTTCCCTCTCTGGCTATGTTTCTCTCTGTCAAATAAATAAAATATTAAAAAAATAAAAATAAAACCTACCAGCACCAACACAAAGCTGTACACTCCAGTGATGCTTAAAATACAATATCCAGGTGCCTGGGTGGCTCAGTCAGTTAAGGGCCTGCTTCTGCTCAGGTCATGATCTCAGGGTCATGGGATCAAGCTCCGCATCAGGCTTCCTGCTCAGCAGAGAGACTGTTTCTCCTCCTCCCTCTGCCCCTCCACCCCAGGTTATACACACGTGCTCTCTTTCTATCTCAAATAAATAAATAAATAATCTTTAAAATGCAATAACCACTTACAGCACACGTCACCCATAGAAAAGGTGAGCAGCAAACCACCCAGACTGTGTGCTATATCAACAAATGGGCCCAAAACAGGACTGGGCTCAAGCTTCTCATGGCTCCCATCAGAGACCTCTGACCACTCCCAGTACCATCTTACTGTACCAACTCTAAGGGTTGGCCTTGAGTCCACTGAGCCCAAGCGAGTGGGAAGAGCTGAAGAGCAAAATTAGACACAACTACTGCTCAAAGTCAATGAAACAGAAACCAAAAGAATGGTAGAACGGATCAACGAAACTAGGAGCTTCTTCTTTGAAAGGATTAACAAGACTGATAAACCCCTGGCCAGACTTACCAAAAAGAAAAGAGAAAGGACCAAATTAATAAAATCATAAATGAAAGAGGAGAAATCACAACCAACACCAAAGAAATACATACAATTACAAGAACATATTATGAGCAACTATTCACCAGCAAATCTGACAATCTGGAAGAAAGGGAGGCATTTCTAGAGATATATAAACTACCAAAACTGAACCAGGAAGAAATAAAAAGCCTGAATAGATCCATAACAAATAAGGAAATTGAAGCAGTCATCAAAAATCTCCCAAAAAACAAGAACCCAGAGCCAGATGACTTCCTAGGGGAAATCTACCAAACTTTAAAGAAGAATTAATACCTACTCTCCTGAAACTGTTCCCAAAACACTGACATGGAAGGAAAACATCCAAACTCATTTTTTAAGGCCAGTATTACCTTGATCCCAAAACCAGACAAAGACCCCATCAGAAAGGAGAATTACAGACCAATATCCCTGATGAACATGGATGCAAAAATTCTCACCAAAATACTAGCCAATAGGATCCAACAGTACATTAAAAGGATTATTCACCACAACCAAGTGGGATTTATTCCTGTGCTGTAAGGTTGGTTCAACATCTGCACATCAATCAGTGTGATACATTAATAAAAGAAAGAAGAAGAACCATATGATACTCTCAGTAGATGCTGAAAAGCATTTGACATAGTACAGCATCCTTTTTTTTTTTTAAGATTTTATTTATTTGGGGCGCCTGGGTGGCTCAGATGGCATGATCCCCGAGACCCGGGATCAAGTCCCACATCTGGCTCCCTGCTCAGCTTAAAGATTTTATTTATTTGACAGAGAGAAACACAGCCAGAGAGGGAACACAAGCAGGGGGAGTGAGAGAGGGAGAAGCAGACTTCCCGCCGGGCAGGCCCGATGTCAGGCTCAAACCCGCTCAAACCCGGGACTCCGGGATCATGACCTGAGACAAAGGCAGACGCTTAACAACTGAGCCACCCAGGCGCCCCTACAGCATCCTTTCTTGATCAAAACTTTTCACACTGTAGGGAAAGAAGGTATAATACCTCAATATTATCAAAGCCATCTGTGAAAAAACCCACAGCAAATATCATTCTCAATGGGGAAAAACCCGAGAGCTTTTTCCCTAAGGTCAGGAACATGGCAGGGATTTCCACTATCACCACTACTGTTCAACACAGTACTAGAAGTCCCAGCCTCAGCAATCAGACAACAAAAAGAAATAAAAGGCATCTGAATTGGCAAAGAAGTGAAACTCTTACTCTTTGCAGATGATATGATACTTTATGTGGAAAACTCAAAAGACTTCACTCCAAAACTGCTAGAACTCATACAGGAACTCAGTGAAGTGTCAGGATATAAAATCAATGCCCAGAAATCAGCTGCATTTCTTTATACCAACTGCAAGACAGAAGAAAGATAAATTAAGGAATCGATCCCATTTATAATTGCATCAAAAACCGTAAGATACCGAGGGATAAACAGAGCCAAACACACAAGGAATCTGTACTCAGAAAACTATAGAATACTCATGAAAGAAATTGAGGAAGACACAAAGAAATAGAAAAACATTCCATGCTCATGGATTGGAAGAACAAATATTGTGAAAATGTCTAACAAATATTGTGAAAATGTCTATGGTACCTAGAGCAATCTCCACATTCAATGCAATCCCTATTAAAATACCATTAACTTTTCAAAGAAATGGAAATAATCTTAAAAATTTATAATTTATATGGAACCACAAAAAAGCCTGAATAGCCAGAGGAATGTTGAAAAAGAAAACCAAAGTTGGTGACATCAGAATTCCAGACTTCAAGCTCTATTACAAAGCTGTAATCAAGACAGAATAACACTGGCACAAAAACAGACACATAGATCATATTTTTTGGTTTATTGGTAGGTAGAGTAAAAGGAAGCTTTGAACAAAACAATATGCCAACAATCAAGTGGAGTGATGGGGTAGGAGAAGGCTTATTTGAAGTTATTTTTATAAAGAAAAAAATCATTACTGAATCAAAATTTTACTTATTTTCAAAGTATACCTAACTTAAAATCTATATGCAATAAAGCTAAAGGGAAAAATGCTGTGTGCCCATTTTAAATATGAGCTATAAGCAGCGTTCTATTTATAACACTGTTCCATTCCCAATATATTTCTAATTCCAATCAGAATATTTACTACAAAAAAGAACTTTTCTCACCAATGTTCAAAGGAACATTTAGTTCTTCCATGGACATTTAAAAAATTAGATTAATAAGCATGAGGATTTATTCGCATTCATGTTACTTTTCCCCACAAATACTGAGAAATTAAACTAAATGTTAGCAAGAGTCTGTTTCAGAGGAGAATATTCTAAGTGACTCCTGATGACAATTAAAACAAATTCAAGCAGCAAGGTAAGCATTTAATAGAAAAGTAAGGTAATTATAATTACAAACTAGGAAAATATATTTTTAAGTGGTTATTAGATTAACCTCCTGAAACCTTTCTAAAAATACATGAAGGAAAAAAAAAATGATGAGCCCCATGGTGACAGGTTTTGTTCATATCCTTTTGTCTCTTCTTCTAATTCTTATTCCTTGGCTCTCATTCGTTAGGTCATTGTTCTGCTGAGAATCTTTACCTGTCTTGAAACTATTATTGGGGAAAATGCAGGGCAATTTAATTTTATCAGCCTTTTTGAATAGTTCACAGATATGGTACTTACCTACCACTGATGTTTCTCACAATGGTGGTTTGAATTCAACATTTGGAAGGAAATACCAAGGCTTATTAAATAGTGAAACTGGGCTCTTGAGTCATACTGTCTAGATCTATAACTGTTTGATTAAAACTGAATATCAGGGCACCTGGGTGGCTCAGAGGGTTAAGCCTCTGCCTTCGGTTCAGGTCATGATCTCAGGGTCCCCATGTCAGACTCTCTGCTCAGCGGGGTGCCTGCTTCCTCCTCTCTCTCTGCCTGCCTCTTTGCCTACTTGTGATCTCTCTCTCTCTCTCTGTCAAATAAATAAATAAAATCTTGAAAAAAACAAAACTAATATCTCCCCTTCTCACCTATAAACTATCCATAGGGCAAGAGTAAAAATAAGTTTTGTTTCCTCAGGGAGCATACAGCATTCAGGCTGAAGTCCACATGCTAATTAAAAGCAATATAATTTTTCGTCTGATTTTGATAAACACAGGTTTTTTAAGAAAGGTTCTTTTCTTCTGTGCCATAAGCAATCTCCTCTTTACCCAGTGGATGCAGGTACCTGCCAAGTGTGTTTTAATGGCCCAAACCTGACCTCTGAATTCCAGCCTCATGTATCTAACTGCTACTTTAGCATCACCACCTAGATGTCCCAAAAAGACACTTCAAACTCTGCATGTCCAATTATATGTGGGTCCCTCCCCACTCTGAGCTAACCCACACCCTGTCCCATGCACAGTGACAACTGGCACCCATCTGGTTAAACATGCCAGAAACAAGAGTCACCTTGACATCTACCTCTCTCAGCTATAAGACAGGCTTTTCCCCAAGAATGACCAATATGACTCCTAAATATTATTCCCATCAAGCCACTTGTCTCCACCTCCTCTGCCATCATCACCCTGGTCCAAACTACCAACAGCTCTCATGAAGCAGGACTTTTTGCCTGGGTTATTCACAACTGGATTCCCAAAACTAGGCCTGAGCTACCACATAGTAAGTGTTCAGTAAACACTTGCCAAATGAACAAACAGCCTCCTGCTATGACCCATCCCCATTCCCTTTTCAGTTTGTGAATTCTTACTCTTCCATTACTATGGAAGTCTTCTCTGGCTCCCTGACCAAACTACCCACCACCCCCATCCCATTGTCTCATTTCAACATGTACTTCTCTATGGTAACACTCACTCAGCAGTCTTTTTACAGGGATCCATCCCATCCTTTGATTTATGCCTGTGCCCAAGCCTGCCATGCTCCTGTCCTAACTAGAGAGGAAAATCCATGAAAGCAGAAATGGGACATTTTTTGGCCAGTGCTGTATCCTTAAACTCAGTTAAGAGTCTCCCATATAATATATATTCAATAAAAAGCTACTAAGCCATTAACTTAAAAAATTCTGACACTATATTCATAAAGCAATATCACCTTTAAAAAAAAAAAAAAGATTTTATTTATTTGACAGAAAGAAACACAGCCAGAGAAGGAACACAAGCAGGGGGAGTGAGAGAGGAAGCAGGCTTCCCGCCGAGCAGGGAGCCCGATGTGGGGCTCGATCCCGGGTCTCCAGGATCATGACCTGAGCCGAAGGCAGTCGCTTAACCAAATGAGCCACCCAGGCGCCCCGCAATATCACCTTTATACCCTGTTTATGACATCCTTAAAAGAAGAGTCTATTCTAAAGCATTGCCTTTAAAGTTCTTTACTGAAACATCTGGTGTATCTTGTCTGTTTTGGAAGCAAGCTACAGAAATGAGCACAGGAACACATAGGGACAGACAAAATCAAGCACCTACTGGGATATGACCCTTAGGGAAGTCTTTCTGTCATCTAGTAATGAGCCACAGAGTTGCCATAGTCTGAATGTGTGTGTCCTTCCCCGCCCCCACCCCAAAAAATTCAAATGTTGAAAAGCTAATGACCCATGGTGAAGTATTAGCAGATATAGCCTAACTGGAAAATGATTGGGTCACGATGGTAGAGCCCTCATGAATGGGATTCATACCCTTATAACAGAGGCCCAACAAAGTTCCCTTGCCATGACTGGATACAGTGAGAAGTCAGCGATCTGCAACCTGGGAGGTTCCCAACCCAAGCATACTGGCACCCTGATTTTGGACTTCGAGCCTCCAGAAGTGAGAAATAAGCCACCTAGTAAGTGTCAAATAAATAAATAAAATCTTGGAAAAAAAAAAACACTTTAATATCTCCTCAGATATAGCAGCCCATACAGACTAAGACTAGAAAAAAATTGAGAAACACAATTACATTTAACTCATACTCTAGAAAATTATGTGAATGGAGGTATTAGGTTCCTAAACTAGAAGAATATGAATCTAAGATTAAAACCTGAGCAGTACTAAAAATAAAATAGCATGGTAAGAATCAAAGCTTCATAAAACTCTCAGACTACAAATGGAAAGCTAGGGAAAGAAAATAGGGTTCAGGGTAGTTGGGAAGTGCTTTGGACTCTGTTGGCATGCCTCTCTATTTTTACTCCCGTCCCTGCCACCTGTATGTCCATAATCCCTTGGACCTCAGCTGTTGTCCCAAATCTGACTCTACAGAAACCACAGAGGTTCCAGTTCCTCCAACTATTCCTCAAGTCATACTACTCACTACACTATGGGGCAGGGGCTCTGCTTCCCACTGGCCACCCAGAGCAACCCCTTACCCCCAGTCCAAGTGTGACAGTAAAACAATACCTCGATAGGACGCCTAGGTGGCTCAGTTGGTTAAGCGACTGCCTTCGGCTCAGGTCATGATCCCAGAGACCCGGGATCGAGTCCCACATCGGGCTCCCTGCTCGGCGGGATGCCTGCTTCTCCCTCTCTCACTCCCTCTGCTTGTGTTCCCTCTCTGGCTATGTTTCTCTCTGTCAAAATAAATAAAATCTTAAAAAAAAACAAACAAACAATACCTCAATGGGGTGAACTTCAGCCTGAAAGACATAGAAGATGGAAAGTTATGTCCCTGAATGACCACCAGGCCCAGGGAGAGTAAGGCCGTCCAGAAGATAACTCCTGATGAATTTGCAGATAGATCAGTAACACCACCTTGAACATGATTTTCCTTCCTCCGATCTCACTTCCCTATCCACTCTCACTTCCCTGGGACTACACTTCCCAATATAGGGCTTCCATCATGTTAGCTTTGCCTCAGGCTGTAGCCTCTAAGAAACCCCAGCCAAGAAACACAAAAGCACTGAAAAAGAGATACTAATCTAAAAGGACACTACTGCCACCACCTCTCTTCCCAACTGCAGTTAATGACCTCACCATCCATTCACTTCAACCCACAACCTGGGAGTCAAACAAGGTTCCTCTCGTCCTTCTACCAGCACACCAAATCAGTCTACCAAGTTTCCTAAATAGTTCTTTAACTGTTTTCTCTGCTTCCCCAGCACTACCCCATGTCTCCAGTCCAGGTTGGAGCCTACTAAATGCTCTCTTGCTTCAGTCTCATCCTCCCTCTTTAATTTCAGCAGAGTTAGTACACAGTGTCATATACATTTCAGTTCTCTAACATAGTGATTCAACAATTTTACACATTACTCAGTGCTCATCAAGATAAGTGTACTCTTAATCCCCTTCACCTATGTCACCCCTCCCTGAACCCAGTTCCTTCTGGTAACCATTACTTTGTTCTCTATAGTTAAGAGTGTGTTTTTTGCTTTGTCTCTTTTTTTTTCTTTTGCTCATTTGTTTTGTTTCTTAAATCCCACATATGAGTGAAATCATATGGTATTTGTCTTTCTCCACCTGGCTTATTGGCTTAGCATTATACTTTCTAGGTCTATCCAGGTTGTTGCAAATGGCAAGATTGCATTCTTTTTCATGGCTGAATAGTATTCTACATTGAGATATATATATCTCACACATCATCTTTATCCATTCATCTATCAGTGGACATTTTGGCTGCTTCCATAATTTGGCTCTTGTAAATAATGCTGCAAAAACATAGGGGTGCATATATCCTTTCAAATTAGTGCTTTTATATCCTTTGGGTAAATACCCAGTAGTGCTTACTGGATTTTATGGTAGTTCGATTATTAATTTTTTAAGGAAACTCCATACTGTTTTCCAGAGTGGCTGCACAGTTTGTTTTCCCACCAACGGTGTAAGAGGGTTCCTTTTTCTCCACATCCTCACCAATACTTGTTTCCTGCGCTTTTTATTTTAGCTCTTTTGAGAGGTGTGAGATGATATCTCACTATGGTTTTGATTTGCATTTCCCCGATAATGAGAAATGTTAAACATCTTTTCATGTGCCTGCTGGCCATCTGTATGTCTTCTTTGGAGAATGTCCATTTTTAATCTGAATATTTGTAGGGGGTTTTGTGTTGAGTTGTCTAAGTTCTTTATATATTTTGGACACTAACCTTTTATTGGCTATGTCATTTACAAATATCTTCTCCCATTCTGTAGGTTGCCATTTCGTTTTATTGTTGTTTCCTTTGCTGTGCAGGAGCTTTTTATGTTGATGTTGTCTTCCCTTTTTAAATTTACTGACAAACTGTGGCCAGATGAATAATACTTTTTAAAAATCACAATCCTAACCATTTAAATACTTGATTGATTCAACTACAGCAATGGTGGCCAACTTTTTTTCCCCCTCCCCAATACACCTGAGGAATCTACCATACTCATAAGAGTTCAGGAGACAAGGGAGTATACTATGATGGTCACTCAAAAATATGTATCATAATTTTTTTAAAGATTTTATTTTATTTATTTGACAGAGAGAAACACAGCCAGAGAGTGAACACAAGCAGGGGGAGTGAGAGAGGGAGAAGCAGGCTTCCCACTGAGCAGGGAGCCCAATGCGGGGCTCAATCCCCGGTCTCTGGGATCATGACCTGAGCCGAAGGCAGTCGCTTAACCAACTGACCACCGAGGCACCCCGATGTATCATAATTTTTGAAGGATGCTTGATTAGTTAGAAAAACTTCCTTCCTCTCTGCTCTCCCAGATTATAATATGCCCACTTGTTTTTCTTTTTTGTTGCTGTTATTGTTGTTTCTGACCAGTGACTCTTCGCCCATCCTCTGATAAGGACAGGGTTCCTGGGTCATGGAGGCAGTCATGTGATCACCAGGCACTCTACCTCCATGTAGTGACTCATCTGGGAGTGGGACCATGACATCTGCTGGTCCCTCTACTTAGGGACCTTCCCCATTCCTGTCAAGTCACTCTTCTACACTCTTACACTTCTTTTAAGAAATCATTCTCTTGGGGCGCCTGGGTGGCTCAGTTGGTTAAGCGACTGCCTTCGGCTCAGGTCATGATCCTGGAGACCTGGGATCGAGCCCCACATCGGGTTTCCTGCTTCGTCGGGAAGCCTGCTTCTCCCTCTCTCAGTCCCTCTGCTTGTGTTCCCTCTCTAGCTGTGTTTCTCTCTGTCAAATAAATAAATAGAATCTTAAAAAAAAAAAAAAAAGAAAGAAAGAATCCTCTCCAGGAATCCTTCCCAAGACTGCAACTTGGACTAAGCACTCCTTCTCTGCACACACTAGGCTAGTTCTACGTCACAGTAAGATCATCCCCTCAAGAGCAAGGCACCTGTTAGGAAGTTTTATCAGGCTTTTAACTAAGGCCAGATGGTGAAGGAAGACAGATTTTTAAAAAGTAATTTGATATTTTTTTGGATTAAATACCCTGTATTACATACAACTACCCACCAAGCAAAATACTCATCTCTATGAACCCCTTCAATAAAGTAACAGAACTGTCTCACATTTTTCAAGATTTAGGGATAATCTTACACTTAGAGAAAAAAAGGTACCAAAAAAAGTACAAAAAATATTTCCTTTTCTTAATCAACGATGTTTATTTCCCATTTCCATATATTTCAAATGCTCATAACTCTTGTAAGGATCTTTCAACCTAAATGACCAGTATTTAGGGACCTATTTAACTCAATAAGACATGATTCAGTCACTTAATGTGTTATTATGAAGACTTTAAAAACAGGGGCACCTGGGTGGCTCAGAAGGTTAAGCCTCTGCCTTCAGCTCAGGTCATGATCTCAAGGTCCTGGGATCGAGGCCCACATCGGGTTCTCGGCTTGGCAGGGAGCCTGCTTCCTCCTCTTTCTCTGCCTGCCTCTCTGCCTACCTGTGATCTCTCTGTCAAATAAATAAATAAAATCTTAAAAAAAAAAAAAAAGCATGGAGAACTGCTTATATTGTAAAATCATAAAAAGTGGGGTATAATATTGCTCCTACAGTATAATTATAACTGTTTTACACACACACACACACACACATACAGACAGACACACAGAAGCTCAAGGGAAATAATCGCCAAAATGCTGTATAATATGTAAATTGTGGTAGGAATGTGTACTTTTTCTTTTATTGCTGCATTTTTAATGTGCTTTTATTATTTCTGTGAGAAAGTAAAAATAATTAAATCGAACCCCATGGAATAATCTCAATATATTTGAAAGAGTTCATAAAGCCACACCTCAATGAAATTCTAATATAGTAAAACCTCACCCTGGAAGAATTATTCATTGCAACTGAGTAATCCAGCTAAACTGAGGTTAGTGAATGAACTTCTGCATCCTTCCAACATATTTCAACAAGTACTATTCACTTTCTTAGCCTCTTTAGTTACACTGCCATGTTGTTAAAGAGGCAGATCAGATGTATATAGGACACAGAGCTAAAGGACCCAGCTTCATGGCTGCTCTGCTACTGTACGTCTTGAGAGCTTCCAACAGACTGCAGCAAGACAGGTTCAGAATGGTTTGCTTTCCCTGGTGGGACAGACGGTTGTCCCTGAGAGTTAGTGAACTGTATATGAAGTCCACACTGCGGGACACATTTCGAGGAGGTTCCCAATGTGTGTTTTCAGAGGCTAAAGTGGTGAAGGGAATGTAGCTAATTATTCATTCCAGCTTCCACCACCCCAGCAGAGCTATTCCAATATCTGCTTTGGATCACTCCTCGTGCTCGAAGCGTCTTCAGCCTCTCCCCTCACCAGTGCTGCTGTGTCCTGCAGTATAGGAGGCTGGTGCTCCATGGGAAACATTTGTCCATGACACTGGCTCTCTGCTCCTCTTTCCTCCTCCTTTTCCTATTATTTCACTCATACTCTTTGATATGATCCAAAGAATATGCTTTCAATAAGAAGCAATTTGCTATTCTGTCCCTTGTATATAAAATATCAAATCAAAAATAGGCAAATCTGTAATATTGGAACTCAAAGGATAGTCTGTGGACCAGCAGCATGTGCATCACCTGTCGGCTTGTTAGAAATGCAGAACATCAGGCTCCAGAACTGCTGAATGAGAATTTGCATTTTAACAAGATCCTAAGACAGAAAAATGGAGGTATTAGTAAGGACTCTCTGGGCACATTTTCATACAGTTTTGACTTTTGAACCACTAAAGTATTTCATATATTCAAAAAACATTAAAGGAGTAAGCATGTAAAGTCTCAAAATTTAATATATACAGAAATAAATGAACCTGATCCTATATGCCAAATTGATAATCACACTGAAGGAAGAGTTTAGTTTTTGTACATAGTACTCTACTGTATGCCCTTGGAAACCCTGTATTCTAGGGCACCTGGATGGCTCAGATGGTTAAGCATCTGCCTTTGGCTTAAGTCATGATCTCCAGGTCCTAGGGTCAAGCCCCACTTCAAGCTGTCTGCTCAGTGGGGCATCTGCTTCCCCCTCTCCCTCTGCCCCTCTTTTTAATTTGTGCACTCTCTCACTCTCTCTCCCTCTCCCTTAAAATCTTAAAAAAAAAAAAAAAAAAAAAGAATACGCTATATTCTAAGGGCAAAAAAAAATCTGCAAAGAAACTCTGGACTTTAATTAGCATAATTGTTGTTAGTAGTGATACTGATATTTGGTAAAATTATTTTGTTTATGTAACAAAGGATAAAGCATTTATATATTTATATTCCCTCCCCACCTAGCTCTATCCACTGAAAGGGTCTAGAAGCCACAATACCCTGGATGTATAATGAGCACATTCAAGTCTTGGTTTCCAAACACTGTTGACTAGCCAAAGAAACCAAGTTCCTTAGGAAGGTGGCTGACCCCAGATCTGGGACAGGAAAAGTACGAGATAGTGCTGAGGTGTCTCAGAGAAGTGCTCAAGGCTAAAGAGGACTTGACAACCTCACTTCCCACTCTAGAAGCTTTGAGGATCTTTTCTTTACATTTAGTATTCTTCAATTTCATAAGAATTAGTCTAAACTTGAAAATATCTTCATCCACTGTACTGAGCCCTCAGAACTTGTCACTGTGAAGATGCAGATAGTGTCTCAGAGCACAAACTAAGTTTCTATTATTAATTTGATCTTTTCAACTCTTCATTAATTCTGTCATATCTTCTGGAATTCTAAGTATGTAGATACTGGACCAACTTGGCTGAACCTATCTCTGTCCTTCGTGAAAGTTTTCTGCCTCTGTTTTTGCACTACACTCTAGATTTCCTTATAGTCATCTTTCAAATTTTCCACAGCACTATTTTTATTTCAGCAAACAAATGTCTGATTTTCAAGAGTTCTTCCTTATTCTTTAACTGTTTCCATTTTCCTGCATCCTCTTAGTTTTCAGATATCAAATGCCCCTCAAGTTTTCTTTAATATCCTCTCCTCAATTCCTTAATTAATCTCTGTTTCTTCTTAGGAACATTTGTTTATGTTATCACTCTTTTGCTGCTGTTTCTTTTCATATATCTAATGCATAGTTCTGAGTAAAGGTCAGGGTGACTTTTGCCTCTATGACTTCTGTGGGTTTCCTCTACTATTCTGGTGGTCTCTCCTATAATAAGGCAGTTGGCAGAGAATCCTGTGTGTGGAGATGCTGGACTCATCAAAAGACTGACTTTATTTTAAGGTAAGTAGGGGGTGGGCCTTCAAATACCAAGAAGATAAGGACTTTGTTTGGGGAAGATGCACTGCCCTTATGAGCTCCAAATCTCCACCAGGCACTTCCTTTGATTTATTGAGAAAAGAAGGCTCGAGTTTTCAAATCGGGGCAAAAAGATGGGCTGTTCTATTCCACATCATAGGGTTGCAGGCAGAAGAAAAACATTCTACCTCCTCCATTCATTGCACTCGGAACCCTGAATCTTTCTCTTAAAATACCTATTATGGCCAAGGGAAGTCTGCAGAAAATAAAACGTGATGAACTTTTCGAAAATCCTCAGGGGTTAAAGAATTCTCAGTATTCCTGCTAAGAAATTACTGAACCCATCTGTTTTTATTCTTTCTCTTTTTAAAAATCTTTGTAAAATTTGAGATGGAAAGAAAAACCACTCTGCCATAAAAAGCATTTCATTTCTCATTTTATAGACATGACACATTCTTGAGTTTCCCCCACAAGTTTGTTTTACCTTTAAGAAGTCTTCTATTCTTTCATTTATCTCTGGGCAGTAGCCATGGCTTTTTTAAATACAAGCTTGAGCATTAAGGATGGCAAACATATGAGCATCTGCATAAATCTACCAGATACTCAATTTGTATTAAAACAAAGCCTTATGTGAAGATTGGCACTAGCTCAAGCGTAGGATGTAAAATAAAATTATTATAAAAATTCAATGAAAAGAGAGAACTCTGGTATTATTTATGCTAATTTGAAGTAAATTTTAAAAAAATTTTATGCAATGATATCCAATGGTATTCAGAAAATAATCCACAGACTTGTTCGACCTCCAACCTTCTATTTGAAACATAACAATATAAAGATATACATCTCTATATATGTATGCCAATTATTTATATAAATATATGTATTTTTTTTTCAACCAAGGAGAAGGTATATGGTGTTGTGGAGTGCTACATGGAAGTATTTTCTGCCCAAGCCAAATTCCTTCTCCTTTGGTCTCTTTCCATGCTTGTGATAACATTTCTCTTCAGGTTGTCATCAGAGTGAGCTAAAAGCATTTATCTCCAACACTCTGATATTCCTACTGATCCACAGCAGCCGTGGGAATCTGTGCCAGCTTCAGAGTTGTTAATTTTTATCCCACAATATTTGTTTGTGCCTGCTTCCCTTACCTGCAGGACGTGATTTATGACTCAGAACTGCTGTCTCTGGGCCCATCTCTAATCCTATTACCTTTAACCTCCGCTTTAAGTGTTTAATTCTATGTATCACATACTTAACTAGTGCTTACATATTAGCCAAAAACTATTCTAGAACTTCACAAATATTAATATAATGAACAACTCCAGAGGGTGGGCATCAGAACTGTCCTCACTGAGAGATGAGGAAGCTGAGTTACAAACTAGGCAACTAGCCCAAGGTCGCACAGCTGAAGAAGAGCAGCGCTCGGATGAGCACCTGCATAACCTGGCTCTAGTCTTTGCATCAACACCCCCGTAGGGAGGGGAAAAAAGTCTTATTCTGGAATGAGAGGAAGAATTTAAGATGTGCAATTATAACTACTATTCCTTAAACACCCACCATGTACCAGACCTTCACAGGTATTATTGCTAATCCTGACAAACTACACCTAAAATAGAAGTTATTTTCCCCGTTCTGAAGACAAGCAAACCGAGGCTCAGAGCTTGACATGCCAGTCACAAAAACAATGGGAGAGCTGGACTTGGAACCCAGGGCACCCCAGCTCCAAAGTTCCTGCTCTTTATGAAATGCTTTGCCGCCTCCCTCATCACCCAAGGAAAGAATTCCATTTGATACAGCAATTTGTGATGTTAAAAATGCTGTCCCTAGATCTGGTCTATTCGCCTGGTCTAACACCTTGGGGATTTTATTTTTAGACCAGCCTTCCCCAAAGGCTTCAATTTTTCTCCAGAGCACCACTCCCTGAGGTCCAAAGGCAGCATGAGAGCAGACACTATGTTTTTGCAGAGTTGATGAAATGACCAAAAAAAAAAAAGGAGAGCACTAGCTGAAACAAGGACATTTCTGGGAGTAAAATCCTAACTTCCACAATTAAAAAAGCCAAAGTATCCCTGACATGATAAGGAAAATTCCACTATCTTTCATCCTCAGACACTACTTTCATAATGTTGACTAAAAATTAAACTGGGTGATTTTTTGAAATCCAAACACTTGGTTAGAGCTGGATAAACTATGTGAATGGATAATGCTTTAGACTTTTAAAATTTTTATGGGCATGCTTTGGAACTCTGCAGTCTAAAACTGCCTTACCCTTAAACTCTTTTAAAATGCAAATGGTAAGGTTGCCATTCTGCATTTAGACGATACTTCCAAGAATGACACTAATTTAACTTCATGTGATTGAAAGGTAAGATATTTAATCCCCCCCTTTTACATTTGTGGAAGTTTATGAAGAGATACTACACTTGTCCCTAAGGGATGTGGCATATCACAAAGGAGAATTTCACCCTAAGTTAGTGATCTGGATGGATGTGAAAAAGAAGGTAATGACTCAAAAATGGGATGCCTCATGACCTAGACTTGAAGCCATGCTCCTAGATAAGATAATATAAACCAATAACTAAAGAAATTTTTCCCAGTGATCAATCACTGAACACAGCATGGCATAGATAACAATCTTCCAGAGTTCCTGGCTCCTATCTCTACATGACTGTTTAATATAATCTGCTTCCTCTTCATAGGGCTGTACTGTGCACCAGATACGAAGAAAGAAAACAAAAGAAAAGGAGATATAATCCTTGCCTTTGAAAGTGCTGAAATATTATAAAGAACAATGGACAGGCCAATTATTAAGTCCATTAAAGCAGTAACCCTTTACCTTCAGATGCATGAATTCTTATTAGTAACAGTAATGTTACATAGTTCTTAAAAGTCAATGAGAAGAGGGGAGATGGGTGGGGAGATGAGAGAAATAGGTGAAGGGAATTAAGAGTACACTTATGATGAGCACTGAGCAACGTACAGAATTCTAAATCACTATACTATATACCTGAAACTAATATAATACTGTATTTTAACTCTACTGGAATTGAAATTTAAAACTTTATAAAATTTTTTTTCTTAAAAATCGATGAGAAATAATGGAGATTAATAACTCATAAACAGAAGATGCAAAAAAAACAAAGCAGCATTTCAAAGTGTTGTTTCACTAAAATTAAAATTAAAAGAAAAATACAGTGTTAATTTTTTGCCCAATTTTCAAAGGTTTAAAAAAGATAAAAATAGTTGTAGGGAACTGATATTCTACCAGTGAAAATGCAATCTTACAGTATTTCAGCATGCTTTATCAACAGCCTTAAAAATACTCCCAGGAACCTCTTTCCTGGCAAAGAAAGACAAGCTTGTGGCTGATCAACGCTCCCACCAAGAACTGAAAAAGCTACATAGTTTTTAAAGAACTTCTTTGAAACATCTAAGAGCTACCAAAGCAAGGAGAACTTGAGAGGTCAAGATCTCAGAAAGAAGCAAGGCAATGTGAGGTAGCTCTGCATTCAATGAGACTTTTCCCCTGAGATATGAGCCAGTTCTGAAATGCCACACTCATAGGTATTTCTCAAGGCAGCTGAGAGGCGGAAAGCCTGAAAAGTGGCAGCTGAAAGGCTTAAAAGCAGATGAGAAGCTTTAAAGTTGAGTAAGAGAGGCAGCTGGGAGGCTGAGACGCTGAGCAGAGCACAGTCTGTACCACTGTCCAGCAGCTGGAAGCTGGTGTCCAGGGCTCATGGGAGGGTGGTGGGAATGACTTCCAAAGGACTTCATTCTTGGACTAGGCATGGACAGGAAATCGAAGAATTCTCATAACAACCAACCACCAATCTAATTAGCTCAAGTTTAGATTTCTTTTTTGTTGTTGTTGTTACTTAAGTTTTTTATTTTCCAGTGTTCCAAGATTCATTCCCCATTCCCCACACCCAGTGCTCCACGCATTAGGTGCCCCCAGTAATTAAGTTTCCAAATGAAGTTTATTTTTTGAGACACAAATGGAACATCAAAAGCACTAACTATGAAGAAAAGACTGGTAAGTTGGCCAAAAAGCATCATTTGAAAAATGAAAAGGCAAACTGAAAGGAAGGAAACATTTGCAATCACATAACTGACAAAGGACTCATACCCTGAATATAGACACATTTTTTTCATGCTGATATATTTTTAAGAAAAACACAAACACATCCAGTTGAGAACCAAGCAGAGGAACTAAACCAAAACTTTTTACAAAGGAAGATACCCAAGCAGCCACACCCACACCAAAAACAGGTGCTGTCCCTCATTATTCATCAAGGAAATGTAAATAAAACCACAAAAAGACAAATCTAACAGAATGAATAAAATTAAAATGACAGAAAAGAGTGAGTGTTGGTCACCATGAGGTACAAATAAAATTTTCATACATGACTGTGGGGAATAAATACTCTTAACTGTCTGTGAAAAACAGTTTGCCATTTAGGTATGGTAAATCTGCACTTATACCTGCTCTATGACCCAGCAATCCCACTCCTGAGTATACACTGACCAGAAATGTTCACATTTCTGCACCACAAGTCAAGTACAAGTATATTCCTAGTAGCACTACTCGAAATAGTCAAGCATTAGAACAGCAAATATGCCCCTAAACAGAAATGTGGTATGTCTGCATAATAAAATACCTTACAACCATAAAAAGGAACAAGATATGCCATACACCATGTGGATGGATCTCATAGATATAATACTGAGCAAAAGACACAGAGACAAAAGTGTATATACAGTATGATTCCATTTATATAGAATTCAAAAATACACAAAATCAATCACTATTATACTCATATTCTATCCCTTCATTGTATTTAAGCTTATTTTTTGTATACATGTAGTTTTTTCTTTCCTCAAAATTTTGGGATACAGTTTCTTCTAATAGATCAAAACATACCCTGAATCTAGCACATGGCTTTGTTCTAGACCCCAGCTTCATCCCATTCTTTCCTCTTTTTTATTTTCTTTTTTTCTTTTTTCAAACAACTTCTTATCAATTCCTTTCTTAGAATATTTTTTAATTTTCATCTTTACGGACATATTCCATCCCTTCACCATGTATACCCTTATTTTTGTACATATATAAGTTTTTCATTCTTTAAAATTTTGGGAGGCAGTTTCTTCTAACAGATCAAAATACACCAAAATCAACTGTGTGGCCCTGTTCGATTCAGCAGTTTAATCATACATAGAGAGAGACAGTTACATATAGATAGATATAGATAGAGATACAGATATAGATTTTGTTTTCCTTTCTTCTCTTCCTAGTTTCGGGTCTCTTCTGATTTGCTTAGTGTATATTTTTCAGGGGCCATTGCTACCCTTTTTGTATTTTGTTCTCTCATTCATCAATTTTTATCTGGATAAAACAACAAGGCAGAAAAACCACCTCAAAAAAAAGAAGCAGCATTACTGACAGCTAGGGACCTAACCAATAGGGACATTGGTAATATGTCAGAACTAGAATTCAGAATGATGATTATCAAGGTGCTAGCTGGGCTTGAAAAAAAGCATGAAAGATACCAGAGAATCCGTATGTGGAGAAATAAAATCCCTTTTTGGAGAAATAAAATCTAAACAAGTTGAAATCAAAAAAAGCTATTAAGGAGGTGCAATCAAAAATGGAGACTCCTGGGCACCTGGGTGGCTCAGTGCATTAAAGCCTCTGCCTTCGGCTCAGGTCATGATCCCAGGGTCCTGGGATCAAGGCCCACATCGGGCTCTCTGCTCGGCAGGGAGCCCGCTTCCTCCTCTCTCTCTGCCTGCCTCTGCCTACTGGTGATCTCTCTCTGTCAAATAAATGAAATAAAATATATTATTAAAAAAATGGAGACTCTTACTGTTAGGATAAATGAGGCAGAAGACAGAATTAGTGATGTAGAAGACCAAATGATGGAGAAAAAAGAAGCTGAGTAAAAGAGAAAAACAACTACTAGACTGCAAGGGAAGAATTCGAGAGGTAAGTGATACCATAAGATGAAACAATATTAGAATAATTGGGATCCCAGAAGAAGAAGAAGAAAGAGAGAGGTGGGCAGAAGGTACATTGGAGCAAATTATAGCAGAGAATTTCCCTAATTTGGTGAAGGGAACAAGCATCAAAATCCAAGAGGAAGAGAGAACCCTCCTCAAAATCAATAAATATAGGTCCACACCCCATCATCTAATAGTAAAACTTACAAGTCTCAGTGACAAACAGAAACTCCTGAAAGCAGCTCAGGAGAAGAGGCCTGTAACATACAATGGCAGAATTAGATTGGCAACAGATCTATCCATAGAGACCTGGCAGACCAGAAAGGACTGGCATGATATATTCAGAGCACTAAATGAGGAAAATATGCAGCCAAGAATGCTATATCCAGCTAGGCAATCATTCAAAATATGAAAACTAAAAAACTTCCAGGACAAACAAAAACAAAAGGATTTGCAGACACCAAACCAGCTCTACAGGAAATTATTGAAAGGATTTCTCTAAGCAAAGAGACAGCCTAAAAGTAACAGACTAGAAAGGAACAGACACAAAAACAGTAACCATCACCTTATAAGCAATACAATGGCACTAAATTCATCTTTCAATAGATTACCCTGAATGTAAATGGGCTACATGCCCCAATCAAAGACACAGGGTATCAGAATGAATTGAAAAAAAAACAAAAAACAAAAAACAAGACCCAGGGTGACTGGGTGGCTCAGTCGTTGAGTGTCTGACTTTAGCCATAATCCTGAAGTCCTAGGAGCAAGCCCGGAATTGGGCTCCCTGCTCGGGGGGAGGCCTGTTTCTCCCTCTCTCAATCCCCCTGCTTCTGTTCCCTCTCTAGCTGTGTTTCCCTCTGCCAAATAAATAAAGCAAAATCTTAAAAAAAAAAAAAAAGGACCCATCGATATGCTGTCTCCAAGAAACCCGTTGTAGACCTAAAGACACCTCTAGATTTGAAGTGAGGGGTGGAAAAGCATTTACATGCAAATGGACATCAAAAGAAAGCTCAGGTGGCAATCCTTATATAAGACAAATCAGATTTTAAGCCAAAGACTATGATAGGAGATGAGAAACGCTATATCATACTTCAAGGAAGGATTTGTCCAACAAGAAGATCTAACCATTTAAAATATCTATGCCCCTAACATGGAAGCTGCCAATTATATAAACCAATTAATATCTAAATCATAGAAACACATCAACAATAATACAATAATAGTAGGGGACTTTAACAACCCCCTCACTGAAATAGACAGCTCATCTAAGAAAAAGATTAACAAGGAAATAAAGGCTTTAAATGACACACTAGACCAGATGGACCTCACAGATCTATTCAAAACATTCCAACCCAAAGCAACAGAATACACATTCTTCTCTACTGCACATGGAACATTCTACAGAATACAACACATCCTGAGTCACAAATCAGGTCTCAACTGTACCAAAAGATTGGGATCATTCCCTGCATATTTTCAGACCACAATGCTTCGAAACTAGAACTGAACAACAAGAGGAAAATTGGAAAGAACTCAAATACATGGAGGCTAAAGAGCATCCTAGTAAAGAATGAATGGGTCGAGAAGGAAATTAAGAAGAATTTTAAAAATTCATGGAAACAAATGAAAATACAACTGTTCAAAATCTTTGGGATGCAGCAAAGGTGATCCTCAGGGGAATGTATACAGCAATACAAGCCTTTCTTAAGAAACAAGAAAGGTCTCAAATACACAACCTAACCTAAAGGAGCTGGATAAAGAACAGCAAATAAAGCCTAACTCAGCAGGAGAAGAGAAATAATAAAGATCAGAGCAGAAATCAATGAAACAGAAACCAAAAGAATAGTAGAACAGATCAACAAAACTAGGAGCTGATTCTTTTTTTTTTTTTAAGATTTTATTTATTTATTTGACAGAGATAAACACAGCGAGAGAGGGAACACAAGCAAGGGGAGTGAGAGAGGAAGAAGCAGGCTTCCCGCAGAGCAGGGAGCCCGATGTGGGGCTCGATCCCAGGTCTTCAGCAGTCACTTAACCAACTGAGCCACCCAGGCGCCCCTAGGAGCTGATTCTTTGAAAGAATTAACAAGACTGATAAACCCCTGGCCAGACTTCTCAAAAAGAAGAGAAAAGACCCAAATTAATAAATCATGAATGAAAGAGGAGAGATCACAACATCAAAGAAATACAACTTTAAGAACATATTATGAGCAACTATATACCAACAAATCTGACAATCTGGAAGAAATGGTGCATTCCTAGAGACAAATAAACTACCAAAACTGAACCAGGAAGAAATAGAAAACCTCAACAGACTCATATCCAGTAAGGAGATTGAAGCAATCATCAAAAATCTCCCAATAAACAAGAACCCAGGGCCAGATGACTTCCCAGGGGACTTCTACCAAACATTTAAAGAAGAATTAATATATATCCTCCTGAAACTGTTCCAAAAATAGAAATGAAGGAAAACTTCCAAACTCATTTTATGAGGCCAGTATTTCCTTGATCCCAAAACCTGACAAAGATCTCATCAAAAATAAGAATTATAGACCAATATCCCTGATGAACATAGATGCAAAAATTCTCACTAAAATACTAGCCAATAGGATCCAACAGTACATTAAAGGATTATTCACCACAATCAAGTAGGATTTACTGGTGAGCTGCAAGGTTTGGTTCAACATCCACACATCAATCAATGTTATACAATACTAATAAAAGAAAGAACAAGAACCATATGATACTCTCAATAGATGCTGAAAAAGCATTTGACAAAGTACAGCATCCTTTCTTAATCAAAACTCTTCACACTGTAGGGATAGAGGGTACATACCTCAATATCATCAAAGCCATGTATGGGTGGAAAACCCACAGTGAATATCATTCACAATGGGAAAAAACTGAGAGCTTTCCCCCTAAGGTCAGAAACACAGCAGGATGTCTACTATCAGCACTGCTATTCAACATAGTACTAGAAGTCCTAGCCTCAGCAATCAGACAACAAAAAAAAATAAAAGGCATCCACATCACCAAAGAAGATACTCTCATTCTTTGCAGATGATATGATACTTTATGTGGAAAATCCAAAAGGCTCCACTCCAAAACTGCTAGAGCTCATACAGGAATTCAACGAAGTGTCAGGATATAAAATCAATGCACAGAAATCAGTTGCATTTCTATATACTAAGAGCAAGACAGAAGAAAGAGAAATTAAGAGTCGATCTCATTTATAATTGCACCCAAAACCATAAGATACCTAGGAAAAATCCTAACCGAAGAGGCAAGGAATCTGTACTCAGAAAACTACAAAGTACTCCTGAAAGAAATTGAGGAAGACACAAGAAATGGAAAAACATTCCATGCTCATGGATTGGAAGAACAAATATTGTGAAAATATTTGTGCTACCTAAATCTACACATTTAATGCAATTTGTATCAAAATACCATCATTTTTTTTCAAAGAAATGGAACAAATAATCCTAAAATTTATATGGAACCAGAAAAGACCCTAAATAGCCAGAGAAATATTGAAAAAGAAAACTAATGTTGGTGGCATCACAATTCCAGACTTCAAGCTCAATTACAAAGCTGTAATCATCAAGACAAAATAGCACTGGCACAAAAACCGACACATAGATCAACAGAACAGAATAGAGAGCCCAGAAATGGACCCTCAACTCTATGGTCAATTCATCTTCGACAAAGCAGGAAAGAATGTCCAATGGAAAAAAAACAGTCTTTTCAACAAATGGTGTTGGGAAAACTGGACAGCCACATGAAGAAGAATGAAACTGAATCCTTTCCTTATACCACACACAAATGGACTCAAAATGGATGAAAGACCTCAATGTGAGACAGGAATCCATCAAAATTCTTGAGGAGAACACTTAGACCTCAGCTGGAGCAACTTCTTAGAAACATCGCCAAAGGCAAAGGGAGTAAGGGCAAAACTGAACTATTGGAACTTCATCAAGACGAAAAGCTTTTGCACAGCAAAGGAAACAGTCAACAAAACCAAGACAGAATGGGAGAAGGTATTTGTAAATGACATATCAGATAAAGGGCTAGTATCCAAAATCTTTAAAGAACTTATCAAACTCAACACCCACAGAACAAATAATCCAATCAAGAAATGGCAGAAGACATGAACAGACATTTCTGCAAAGAAGATATTCAAATGGTCAACAGACATATGAAAAAGTGCTCAACATCACTGATCATCAGGAAAATACAAATTAAAACCCCAGTGAGATATCACCTCACATGGGTCGGAATGGTTAATATGGAGATACCTCAAAAAGTTGAAAATAGAGCTACCCTACAACCCAGCAATTGTACTACTGGGTATTTACCCTAAAGATACAAATGTAGTGATCTGAAGGGGCATGTGCACCTGAATGTTTATAGCAGCAATGTCCAAAATAGTCAAACTATGGAAAGAACCTAGATGTCCATCCACATGATGAATGGATAAAGAAGACGTGGTGTATAGATATATGATGGAATACTATGCAGCTATCAAAAAGAATGAAATCCTGACATTTGCAATGATGTGGATGAAACTGTAGGCTATTATGCTGAGTGAAATAAGTCAATCAGAGAAAGACAATTATCATATGATACCTCTGGTATGAGGAATTTGAGAGGCAGGACAGGGGTTTGTGGGGAGTAGGGAAGGTAAAAATGAAACAAAATGGGACCAGGGAAGAAGACAAACCATAAGAGACTAAATCTCAGGAAACAAACTGAGGGTTGCTGGGGGTGGGAGAGAAGGATAGGGTGGCTGGGTTATGGACACTGGGAAGGTTATGTGCTATGGTGAGTGCTGTGAATTGTGTAAGACTGATGATTCACAGACCTGTACCCCTGAAGCAAATAATACATTATATATTAATAAAAAGAAGAATGAAAAAAATGCTTTTAAATATCCTTTGAAAGTTTAAGTAATTAGAACATGTATAAAATCTTCCAGACTTTAGGTTAGGCAGAGAATTCATAGATAGGACACCAAAATCAAACCGGTACATATGAAAAAAAAAAAAAACCTGACAAACTAGCCCTCATTAAACCTCAAAAGTTTTGCATTCAAATGACCTAATTAAGAAAATAAAAGTCTACATTCTCTTACACCACACACAAAGGCAAACTCAAAATGGATGAAAGACGTCAACGTGAGGCAGGAATCCATCAAAATCCTGGAAAAAAACACAGGCAGTAACCTCTTTGACATCGGCCACAGCAACTTCTTTCAAGACACGTCTCCAAAGGCAAAGGAGACAAAAGTGAAAATGAACTTCTGGGACTTCATCAAAATAAAAAGCTTCTGCACAGCAAAGGAAACAGTCAACAAAACAAAGAGGCAACCCACAGAATGAGAGAAGATAGTTGCAAATGACACTACAGACAAAGGGCTGATATCCAAGATCTATAAAGAACTACTCAAACTCAACATCCAAAAAGAAGACAAACACATCAAAAAATGGGCAAGAGACATGAAGAGGCACTTCTCTATAGAAGATATACAAACGGCTAACAGACACGTGAAAAAATGTTCAGTGTCACTAGCTATCAGGGAAATTCAAATCAAAAGCACACTGAGATACCACCTTACACCAGTCAGAATGGCCAAAATTAACAAGTCAAGAAACAACAAGTGTTGGAGAGGCTGCGGAGAAAGGGGAACCCTCTTACACTGTTGGTGGGAATGCAAGTTGGTGCAGCCGCTTTGGAAAACAGTGTGGCGATTCCTTTAAAAATTAAAAATAGAGCTACCCTATGGCCCTGCAATTGCACTACTGGGCATTTACCCCAAAGATACAGATGTAGTGAAAAGAAGGGCCATATGTACCCCAGTGTTCATCGCAGCAATGGCCACAATCACCAAACTGTGGAAAGAGCCAAGGTGCCCATCAACAGAGGAATGGATAAAGAAGATGTGGTACATATATACAATGAAATACTATGCCTCCATCAGAAAGGATGAATATCCAACTTTTGTAGCAATATGGACTGGGTTGGAAGAGATTATGCTGAGTGAAATAAGCAAAGTAGAGAAAGTCAAGTATCGCATGGTTTCACTTACTTGCGGTGCATGAGGGGCAACCTGGAGGACAGTGGGAGAAGGAAAGTAAATGGGAACTAGGGTAATCCAGGGAGAGAAACAAAACAACAGAGACTTTGGACACAGAAACAAACTGAGGGACTTGGAGGGAGGGGGGTGGAGGGATGGGAGACCCTGGTGGTGGGTACTGGGGGCACCTATTGCGTGGAGCACTGGGGGTGGGGAATGGGGA
>PITA01014859.1:0-52114 GCA_004023965.1 Spilogale gracilis | reverse complement strand
GGAAACGAAACAACAGAGATTTTGAACACAGAAACAAACTGAGGGACTTGGAGGGAGGGGGGTGGAGGGATGGGAGAGCCTGGTGGTGGGTACTGGGGACACCTAAAGCGGGGAGCACTGGGTGTGGGGAATGGGGAATGAATCTCGAAACACTGGAAAAAAAAATTTAGTAACAACAACAACAACAACAAAAAAGATAAATGTAGGTGGGGAAGCAGAGCTGAAGAGGTAAAGGAAGTGTGAGCTAAGATCAGAAAGACTGGATCAGCCTAAGATGCCACGTTCAGACTACAGCCACTGTGAAAACCAGATTATAAGATCCAACCCAAGATGTGAACGACTAGAAGAAAACAGAGAAACAAAATTTATACTAAGGATCTTGTCCAACTGTCCCTCTGCTCATCCTGCACATAGAACTTTGTGGATCCAACATCTCACCTTGTGCTAAACTATTAGCAATTGATTTTTCAGCTATCTTGATGTATAGCATTTAAGGATGGAACTAGAGTAGAGGGAGTCAGGGTGGCTCAGTCAGTTAAGAGTCTGCCTTCAGCGCAGGCCATGATCCTAGGGTGATGGGATCAAGTCTTACATTGGGCTTCCTGCTCAGTGGGGAGTCTGCTTCTCCCTCTATCCCTTCCCCCTCATGATCTCTCTCTTTGAAATAAATAAAATCTTAAAAAAAAGAAAAAGGGAGCTAGAATAGAGGTAGAGAGAGGAAGACTAGTATTTACTAAGCAACAACTAAATACTATGCACTCAAAAGGTAATTCCTATTTGAAAATTACCCCCAAGTCTTGGTTATTTTGGTTTGTCATCCCTTGTGTTTCTATAGCTTAGCAGAAAGAGTAGAAGAAATGAAAGAAATTAGAAGTGCTTTTAAAACACTGGAGCAGACTGGGGTGATTAAGGCAGGGGGTAAGCACCCTAAATTCTTTTCAAGACATCAATTATTTCGGGGTGCCTGGGTGGTAGTCGATTAAGCATCTGACTCTTGATTTCAGTTCAGGTCATGATCTCAGGATCATGAGAGCTAGCCCAGCACCAAACCCCAAGAATGAGGCACTACACTAAGTGGGGAGTCTCCTTGAGATTTCTCTCTTCTTCTTCCTCTGCCCCTCCTGCTCATGCTCTCTCTTTCTCAAATAAAACAAATAAAATCTTAAAAAAAAAAGACATCAACTGTTTACAAAACTTTTTAAAAGATTATTTACTTACTTATTTGAGAGAGAGAGTGGGCACTCAGGGGGAGGGGCAGTGGGGAGGGAGAAGCAAACTCCCTCCGGGAGCCTGACATGAAGCTTGATCCCAGGACATCAAGATCATGACCTGAGCTGAAGGCAGATGCTGACTGAGCTACCCAGGCACCCCAAATGTTTACAACATTTTTGAAATTCAATATTTAGCTTCCTTTAGATTCATCAGGCAGGCCATCAGGAGCACAGATATTTTGAGTTACCAAATTCTCATTGAGGGTCACCCCTGGAGTCTATGGTGGGCATTCTCTGTACTCTGAGCTTTCCTGCCATAGCCTTTATTTATTTTCTACTGGAATTTGTAGTGGTTACATAAAACCCAGGGAAAGGAACCAGTTTTTAATATCCAAACCACCAAGCCTAAATCTGGGTTTGTGAGCCTCTAAGGCTTCATAAAAGGGGAGGATAACATCAGCTTGGCCCTTACCTCAAACCACAAGACATTTAAACTCTGTTTTATGATCTAGGCTGAACTAGTATAAGTTATCAAGAAGTTTCACATTCCATTGTGGGTTTTTTTTTTTTATGTAAACTAGAAGTACAGGGGCGCCTGGGTGGCTCAGTTGGTTAAGTGACTGCCTTCGGCTCAGGTCATGATCCCAGAGACCTGGGATCGAGCCCCATATCGGGCTCCCTGCTCAGCGGGAAGCTGGCTTCTCCCTCTCTCACTCCCCCTGCTTGTGTTCCCTCTCTGGCTGTGTTTCTCTCTGTCATATAAATAAATATAATATTAAAAAAAAAAAAACTAGAAGTACAAGGACTGAACTTATTCAATTTCTTCCAGTTTGGTTAATGGAATTGATTATGGAGTTGGAAAAAGTAGTTAGAGGCCAAAGAAAAAGACCAGAACAGCCTGTGTTTCCTTCTCAGATTTGCCATCAATTGACCAAATTATCACAGCTAGGCTTTTCTTGTTCTGTGGGAGTCTACCTTCAGCCCCAGTCATAAGGAGACTGTCCTTGACCTTGCACCTAGAGGGACCCACCTGACTCTCCTCCTGTGGAGGAGTCCATGGGGCCAAGAGAGCATACCCACCTGGAAGTTGTGCCTGACCTCTAGACTTCTGTCCATGGAACCCTTGATTTACTTTCCCAATTGGCCCCTAGACCACTTTTATGGTTTTCTTAGGCTGCTGGTCCAAGAGTGCTCTTCCAAGTGTTGAATGGGTCACCAGTGTACTTACTGTTTTCCTAACTGTTGACCAAGGGTGACTGTTTCTAAAGCAAGTGAATGGAACTTGTTTGCATGACTATAGTGTCAGTGTGTCTACTTGCATGCCAGGTGAGTGTCTCAAAGATCTGACAGATCTAATTGAAAGTAAGCACATAAGAGAGACAAGCTGAGGGCTGAGAACTGGCTCCTCCTAGACTGTCAAGGAATCTCAGAATTTAAATGCAATTTGGACTTCCAGGTCTTGATGAAAGTATACGTATTAACGTATGAGGTTAGAACTTATTTTGTTTAACATTTTTAAAGCTTGAGTTATGAATTCTAAATATTTAAACACATGCATGTGGGCCACCATGTATATTCTTGTCTTGGGACTCACAAATGTTAAAAGGGGATCTGTCTCCAGAACATTTCCTTTTCCTTGATTATAAACATGTTGACTATAACCAACAATGGGTGTTTCAAGGTCACTGGAAACCTCAAGAACCTTAAACTAATTTTCTTTTCTCTCCTTTCAAGTTTCAAGTGGTTGCAGATAGCAGTCTAGAATTGTCCAGGTTGATAAATAAGCCACTTATTGCAAAAGTTATAAAATTTATAGCAAAGAGTAAAATCTCAAGCAGAGGTAATATTTTCAGAAAGCCAATACCACTCTATCTATTATTAATTTTTCATATTTTCAGAAAACTAATACCACTCTATTATTAATTTTTCATACATATTATTATTATTATTCATACCATATTACATGTGTTTCTATGTCCATATTGCCAGAAAATCAGAAGTAATTTTGTTTTCACTTATACAACAAAAAGCAGTTGAGATTCTGTCATGGGCACATATGCTATGGATATAGACAACTCACTGTGGAACTGTGATAAGAGCTATTATAGAAGTGTATCTGTAGTGTTACAGAGAGGAACATTAAAGTGCTTAGTTAAAAATAGCTAAGAAGAGACTCACTGAATCTCAGGACTAGAGAAGAACATAAAGACCACCTCGTCTAAGGCCCAGCACCAGCACAATAAATGAAAACAGACCTCAGAACATCACCATGAGATTTCAGAACATCAGGGAAAGAGAAGATATTGTCAGTTTTTCAAAAGAAAAATGAGTATACAAAGGATGAGAACATCCCCAGACATTTTAACAGTAGTACTAGGGTGATGCTATCAAAATCACAAGGAAAAATTATTTTCAACTTAACTTCCAAACCTAGTGATACTATTAAGTTAGTCTAAGGGTAATCTAAATATGTTTTGTGATGTAAATTCTCAAAATACATATATTTACAGGATGCTACTGGAGAAGGTACTCCATTTTCAAAACAAGGGAATAAACCAATAAATATGTAAACATGGGGCCCAAGGAGTGGAATTCACTATCAGAGAAGTAGGAGAAATCCCCAGAGTGATGACAAAGAGTAATCTCCAGATAGCATCAAGCAGAAGGCTGAGCAACCAACAAGCCCAAACTGAAAGATCAGAAGTTTCCTTCAGTGATGTCTCCAAAAGGAAAAAATTGGTAAAAATACTTAATGCATTGAGATATATTGAGAGAGAGCTGGAGGCTTAATTAACAAGACCACAGAAAATGTAGTGGATAAGGAAACAAGCCAATTATTAAATCTGTGAGATATAAATACTTATGCAAGAAAGGAAGAAAGGGATAGTACTCTATGTGACTTGGCTGTGAATAGCATTTATGTACTCAAGTTGATTTAAGCACTGATGATAGATCTAACCAAAGTGCTATTATGAATACTGTGCATATGTTTGCTAGTAGTAGAGTGATGGGGATATAAATTGGCTAAATTCTCATTTTCCATAATTGGTAGGTCAATATAATGCCTAGACTGAAGAAATGGCACTATATGCATATTATTTAGATGCACAGAAGTTTAATATTCAAAAAAAACAAAAACGTAGAGTTGAAAATGGTTGCCTCTGGGGAACAGACACCAGTGATTATGGGGAGAGCAAGGAACTACTGTTATATAATGAACTCCATAGAGGTAATTGACCCTTTAAACTATGAGCATGCATAACCATGAGAAAAACAGAAATTACATTTATTTTTTTCAAAGGTTTTATTTATTGATTTTGAGGCGGGAGGGGCAGAAGGAGAGAGAGAATCCCAAGCAGACACCATGCTGACCTCAGAGCCCAGTGTGGGACTAAATCTCACAACCCTGAGATGATGACCGATGGCAAAATCAAGAGTTGGATGCCCAACCAACTGAGCCACCCAGGTGCCCCTACATTTATTTTTTAAATATGAATTTTAAAAGCTCTTTGTTGGGGAAAAAATAAATGAATGGGCTGTACTAGATGGCAGTCAAAATATTTCAATGTGTATAGGATTTTATAGTGTAAAAAGTACTTCCATATACACAATCTAATAAATTTCTGTGTGGTAGGTTATTACTGTCCTCATATTGTAGTTGAAGAAATTCAGGTGTAAGGATGTGAAATGCCTTACCAAAGTCCACATGGTAAGGATATGGTCAGTAGGACTCAAATGTAGGTCTCCTAACTCAAGGTGTTTCTATAAAACCACTGCCTTCTAAAGCAGCTCCCTGAGCCTGGAAGGCTGCCTTATTCCTAGGATACTGACAGAAGAGCAAGTATTTGGCATTACAGTTGGGAAGGACTTTATAGACAATCTAGCTCAACCCTCTCATTGTACATTTAAGAAATGTGAAGCTCACAAAAGACTTTTCGGGCCACCAAGATGTTCAGTGTACAAGAGAAAAATTTGATCAATGGGAAAGCATAACTTAAATTCTCTTGAGTTGCTTAGACCCAGAAGTCTTTGCATTATTCTAACAATGTAGGACTTATTTTTAACTTTATAGACAAGGAAACCAAGGCATGTAGAGACAAAGTGCATAGTCTAATTTCAAATAAATGGGATTTTTCCTTGAGCAATTGCTTCTAGTCCACTTCCTTGAGGTAGGGTCTTTGTGGATCATACAATGTCAAGGGAGTTAAATTTCATATAAGGATGATACCTCTGTGCCACTTTGCCCTTCTTGGGCATGATTGCAATGTAGGTCTTCCATGGTAACCAATTCAATTCAATTTCTGGAATGAGCAAGCCCAGTGAAAAGAAATCCTTACCACATTTTACAGTTTTTCTCATTGTCAAAGTGACTTCATAGATTGTATTATTTCTCAAGCATTTGCAGCCTACTGACCTGACAACCTTCTACTGTTTTTTATTTGTTTGTTTTACTGTGTAAAACAATCTAACAAAACCCTCTATACGGCAAGAAATGAGGAAAGTTTATTTTTCTGGTAGTGCACACAACTTTCCAACAAGTAAGTTTCTTTTTCAGGTCAGTTAAACTTGTGTTCAATAAGATCACACAAGAGACAAGAGGGCTAGAAATGTCAGTTATTGATTGCATCTTGGTTACACCTGGAGAGAGGCTCCCCTAACTGAACTTGATTAAAAATCATTTCGAATCTAAATTTCCATAACATCACATCATTTTACATCGTACATATGTCCTCCCTACACCCCACCCCTCTGAGCTGGCAGACTGAGGGGTCTGCTGACGATGGTCCAGTCATGTATTCTTCTCAAATTGTATATCAGTCAGTTGAAAGACAGCCTGACCTTGGGATAAGCCAAGGCACCATTGGGAAAAGTGATGAATGCTTTCTTTATCGAGGTAAGTTGAAAATTAGGGGAAAGAACTCTAATACTTCATTTATAAACATCATCATGGAATGAGCTTTTCCATGTAAGTACATTTTCTAGTCCTCAAAACCTAGCTATATTTTTCAAAGCCTTTATTTTTTAACTATAACATAGAAATAATAATGTTGTCTGGCTCATTTTTTTTATTTGTTGTGATCATTATATGAGTGAATCCATTTTAAGCCCCTACCTATAATTCCTGTTACATTGTAACTACATTTTGAATGTTCCTGCACTTCCTCCTGAAAGTGTCAAAACTCTCTAAGAAAAAAAATGTATCTCTTACTTTTCTGATTTGTCAGTAAATATGTAATATTGCCGCCTCATCCATACGCTGCTATCATTTGCTAGTAAGATTTTATTTATATGTAAAATAAAAATATATATTATATATATATATATAAAATGGCAGGATATTCTAGTCACTTATCAATAAACTCAATAAAATAGAGTTTTACATCAAAAATGGAGAAAAATGAAATTATCATACCTCCAAATTGTTTATGCTTTTCCAGAGAATATATAAAAATAATTTTTTTAGGGGCGCCTGGGTGGCTCAGTTGGTTAGGCAACTGCTTTTGGCTCGGGTCATGATCCTGGAGACCCGGGCTCGAGCCCCACATCGGGCTCCCTGCTCAGCGGGAGGCCTGCTTCTCCCACTCTCAGCCCCTCTGCTTGTGTTCCCTCTCTGGCTGTGTTTCACTCTGTCAAATAAATAAATAAAATCTTTAAATAATAATAATAATAATAATTCTTTTAGGGGCGCCTGGGTGGCTCAGTTGGTTAAGCGACTGCCTTCAGCTCAGGTCATGATCCAGAGACCCGGGATCGAGTCCCACATCGGGCTCCCTGCTCGGCAGGAAGCCTGCTGCTCCCTGTCTCACTCCCCCTGCCTGTGTTCTCTCTCTGGCTGTGTTTCTCTCTGTCAAATAAATGAAATCTTAAAAACAAATTTTTTTAAATTATCATAGATTTAGTTATATTATGAACCAAATAATGTGCATGTTTGTAGCAAAGGTCTTTTCTGTTACCAAATGGTACAAAATGTCAAACATGGAAAGAGAGAATCCAAGTTCAAATCCTGACTCTTCTACTCATCACTTGTGTAAACTTGAGGAAATATCTCCACTCCAAACTTTGTTTTCTTACCTGTAAGATATATATTACCTTCCGTAAGAGGCAAACCCCTAGTTCAAACTAAGTCAACAAATAGTAGCATTTATATTTATCAAAAATAATGTAATTAATCATCATAATACAGATGGGATCCTTAGGTTGTTCATCAACATTAAAACCAAGTTATACCAAGTATGAAAACAATTCAATTGTTTCTGCTTCTCTCAAGAGCAGATGCTTCTTCAAATTGATTTATACTAATGAAAATGAGATAAATTCCACTGATACATTCCTCCAACAGGTCCCTTTATTTACTTGTATTGATCATCGATCATTATCAAGGTCACACTATGGGATAGACCTACAGGAAAAATATAAGGGATGCTAGCATTTATTATCTATTCTATATAAGGCATGTGCTAATTGCTTTAGCACGCATCAATTTTTGTTCCTACTAAACACGATATCAGGCAAGAAGCATTTTTCTTTACCACCTAAATTTGCCAAGGCTAAGTACATTGCCAATGGTAAGTGACAGAGTTTGGATTAAAATCAGGGCATGTCAGATTTCAAAGCTTACAGCCTCCAGTTCATCAGAGATGGAGCTATTCCTTTGGGATTACAAAGGATGTGAAACAATCTGCATTTTAAGGGCACGTCTTTTTCAGAGTCCTGTGAGAAGCAAAGAGTCTCTGTATTCTGATGAAAGTACTATTTTTCCTACTTTATTGGTTCCCTCTTCTTTGAAATTTTCCAAATCCTTGAAAAAAATGAATGAGGATAAAAATGTTTCTTCCAATTAACCGTGAAAAATGAGTTCATCAAGATGCTCAAATTGGATAGTCTATACTCCTTTTCTTTTTCATACTACCTGAAAATACCACTTCAGCAAATTGACGGGTTTCTCTTTCTCATGTCTTTCTTTCTTTTTATTCAAATGGTAGCCTAGGGGTAAAAGATGCACACACTTGTTAAGAGAGAAAACCAAAAGTAATATTTTCATGAAAACACATTTCTGTTGAACAGAAAGAAAGAATGGATGCTGCCTTCCCAAGATATCAAAACAAGCATTGAACCAAAGGAAGGTCTTTAAACTAATGTAATATTTACTGGGACTTTCATTCTGTAAAACACACACACACACACACACACACACACACACACACACACACAGTATTCCATGTAAAGTTCAGGCATGTTCAACAGAGTGTGACTTTGGCCAAAGGTAGAAGAAAAAGAACATTTGTTATAGTACGTGCAACTGTCTTATACTCTGTCAGATGCTATGGTCTTCCTAGAATCTTACAAGACTGGGAACTTTGTTCTCATCTTACAGATAAAGAAACTGAGGTCTAAAAAGTGATTAAGTAAATGTCCTTTTAAAAATTCCTAGGAAGTGGAGAAATTAGAATCGGAATCCTATATCTCATTGATGCCAAATAAAAGTTACTTTCATTCTATCATATGCCAGATGATTTACACAGTGACTTCTAAAGGCTCTCAGTAATATTACAAAGTAGGTGTGATTCTCCCCATTTGTAAACACCCCATCAGGTGTCTGAGGCTTAGGTAGGCTAAGTAGTTTCTCAAAGCCACACAGCTAGTAAGATATAACACCAAGATTTTAACCTTGGTTTACCAATCTCCAAAGCCATCGCTTTCCATGGTGCCATGCATTTTTTCCAGAAGACATAATGACCACACTGGCTTTAATTAAGATAAATTAACAGTGGATGTGGAAGAAAGAACGTACAGGAGAATGCCACTACCTTCTTGGAAGTCATGTCAATGGGCAAGAGAATAGAAGGTGTGGTTAGTACATTCCATGCAATTTGAGAAACAGATTCTTGACAATGACAAAAAAGAAAAGGAAAGGAAAAGAAGAGTCAACCCATGAATGGAGAAAAAGAAGAATTGACAAGTTCCCAAAGTAAAGCTGCTGCAAATCAGTCATCGCTAAGTGAAATAGAAAGATAAATGTTGTCATCTGCAGAAATCTGTGACCCAAGAAGTCTTCTGGTATGGAAAGAATAGGAAAGGTCTCTCTGAGAACATAGAGCATGCTTTGACTGGTTAAAAAAAAAAAAATAAAAGGTATGCAAAGTAACAAAATGGTCTTTTCATAGGTAAATTAAGGAAGACATTCAAAAAATAAAAATAAAGAAAAATATAAGAAATGAATAATAATAGTGCCACAACGTCAGCAGGCGGCCATAACCCCTACCTTACCTTGCATCTATACTTGTATGTTGTTGTTCTGGAAAGAAAGGAATTCTGAGATTAACTTATACTAAGTTTAGTGATCAATTCCTGAGAACCCCACACAGTTGTGTGGGAGAATATATAGGATCCCAACCGGTCAACCTTCAAGTCCCAACTTAAATGTTAAAAATATCTCAGGGAAGGAAATTGATGGATAGAATTAAAAAGATGCAGGAATGGGGGAGGAGGGGTGGCAAGAGGATCCAAGAATGATGGGAAAAGAAGACAAGAAGTATAAAGCAAACTGCATCTGTATATACATATGGTTGAAATTGGAGTTAGATTAGAAATTACTCAGAGGCTAATTAGTGCTCAGAGAGAATGCCTTTGTCACTGGCTTGATCTAAGTAGTTTGTTATACGCTGAACAATGGGGGCTGGCTGTGCTGCCTTAGGGTAGTGAGTAATGGTCTGCACCATCTGTGGCTGCTCTCAGGCACCTGAACCTAGGAGGAGCCCATCACACCCCAGATACTGAGAATGTGCTGTCCCTGCCGCCTGCCTCCAGGGCCCTTGCAGGAGGAAGGGGGTCTGATCCTGGTGAAAGAAAGAGAAGACTGCTATTGGAAATAACCTGAAATTGCTTTCTTATAAAGGATTTTCCCCACCTTTTCCTTTTCTTTCTTTTTTCTTTCTTTCTTTTTTTTTTTTTTTTTTTTTTTTTGGTCTTCCTAATAGATGTTTTACTACTGGTCTTTGAAACCAGAAAAGAGAAACAAATGCACAGTGGAATTGCCTGTGATAGAGGGGAAAGAAGATAAGAAAAGTGACCACAGATGCAAAACACGGAGGAGGAGGAGTAATAGGATTCAGAAATAACATAAAACCAGAAAAATGTTTCTGAAGACCTTAAAAGTATAATAGACCACAGAGTATTAGGTGCTGCTATCATACCTGAAAATCTCATTTCCTCATTTGTAAAATGGAGGTAATTGTATATGCCTCATTGGATTTTGCCAGAATAATAATAATAACTATTTCAGAATGCTGTCAAAATAAAAGGAATTAATGCATGTAAAGTGCTTAAAACATGTTTAACACATAGGAAATGTTCAATATTGATAACAATTGTTATCATTTTGCTGATGTTGTTAGTAGTTATATTAGCATTATAGAAAATAATAAAGTGCCAAAAACATTGCCAGGTGCAATGAAATTTTTAATAAGTGACTATTATAATAATAGTAATAGAGTTATCATGCTATTATTGTTACTATTTGGATAAAAATGTGATATATATCAAATTAAAACAGTAAAAGACTAAAAACACAGAAAACATACCATAAGTGAAAAGACAGAAAATAAAGGAGACAATGGGAAAACATAAAACAAGATCAAAATAATAATAATTAAAACAAAAGATCAACTTTCATATAATATAAATATATATATATTACAAAGTAAAAACAGAAAACAAAGCAAGAAAAAGAAAAAATAAGTTAATCTTATATGTTGGAAAAGGGAGAGAAAATATAATTTGCAGATACTATAATTGTATAATAGGAAAGCACTAGAGTATCAACTGAAATACTAAAACTGAAAGAAAAGCTTCAGAAAGGTGATAGGCTAAAAAGTAAGATTCCAAATATTAAGATTGTTTCCATATACAGAGAGATATAACAAAAATGTAAGGAAAGAAGGTCTCATGCACAATACTGCATAAAGTAGAACAAGACCTAGCTCAAGAATAAGAGTAAGAGAAAAGGAGAGAAGAAGAGGTAAAGATACACTCATGATATGTAGGAATGAACTGAACAAGAAGCGTGCAGACTTTGAGAAAGAAACCCATAGTCTTTGTGCCTGGGCATAAGACTTGAATACGTCTTGAATAAGACATATATATTTTGTCTCTGAATTCATAAGACTTGAATTCAGAGATAAATATACTTCTTGTGGAGAAGGTAAAATGATTCATAAATTTATTTAGAAGGGGGAAAATAGCTCATAAAACTTGAAGAAGAAGAAGAAGCAGAAGAAGAAGAAGGAGGAGGAGGAGGAGGAGGAGGGGGGAGGGAGAGGGAGAGGGGAAGAGGAGGGGAAGGAGGAGAAGGGATATAAGACCTAATTCCTCCACATGGGTTAATACAGTATAAAGCTGTATTAGTATACAGTATATACTTATACAGTATATAGCTGTATAAGTAGAACACCTTGGCACAACTGCTGGGATAATATGACAGTAGCCAGCATTTATTAGTTCCTTTCTTTGTTCCATGCACTAAGTGCTTTCCATGCATTAACTAATTTTATCTCTTATATATAATAATGCTGTGAAGTAGATACTGCTTTTATCCACATCTCAGAAGAAAATAGCAGACCGTTTACATTAAATAACAATCCCACTCATAGATCGTAAGTGTGGGAATGTTTGAAGACCTAGCCTTCTCCTCCTCAGAGCCTGTAAAAGATGTTTAGAAGTACTTAATAAATGAAAAGTTGCTCTATATTGTCACTTTTAGTCTCTTCTTTCTACTCAAAAATTCCCTTTTAATATTTCTTGCAGAGCTGGTTTTAGTGGTCATGAACTTCTTTAGTGTTTGCTTGCCTGGGAAACTCTTTATCTCTCCTTCTATTCTGAATGATAGCCTTCTATATAGAGTATTCTTGGCTGCAGATTTTTTTTTTAATTCAGCACTTTGGATTTATCATGCCACTCTCTTCTGGCCTGGAAAGTTAAAAATCTTAAAAATCTGCCTTGTAAGTTATTCAGTTTTTCAGAGTTTGATAACCTCACAGAATGCAGCCCCTCTGGTTTTAAAAGCAACATGTTGTGGGGATTAGCCTTCCACATGTAAACTCCCTGGTGCAAGGGCCCCTTTCTCTGCCCTCTCCACACATGCAGCTCTTTCCCCCCAGTGGGCAGCCTCCCTCTACATTTCTGATGTCCCCAACTTTTCAGCTGCAGTTTCTCTATATTTAGTTGTGGAATTGGTTCTTCCAGTCTTTGTATCTCTTTCTGGTTTATTGATTTTGATGTGGATGATATCTAGTTGAAAAGGTAAGGCAAGGTGAGTTCAGGGTCCTCCTACTCTGCTATCTTCCCAAGCTTGCCCCTTATGTGTTCTTTTATCTCTCTTTCTGAAGCTTCTATTAATCAGATATTGGACATTGTGTGTTGATTATTCAAAGTCCTCTTCTGTTTTTAATTTTCTTTTAATGACTTTCTGAGAGATTTCCTATTACCTTCCTACCTTTTTATCAATGTTATATTTTCACTATCATTTTAATATATGTTTATGATCAAGAGTTATGTTTTGTTGTTTTATAAAAACATGTATCTATACATAACAAGCATATATTCACACACACACATATATACACTTATATTTCCATTTTGTGGATGTAACATGTAATCTTCTTTTATTAAGGATGTTGCTTTTACTTTGTTTTGAAGTTTTCTTCTGCTTCCTATATTGTCTTAGCTCCATCTGAGTTCCTTTTTTCTTTGTTTATTGGTCTCTTTTTCACGTTAAAGACTCTTTCATGTTTGCTGAAACTTGGCCTATGTTCTTATTTGAAAGTGTAGCATTTAAACACCCCCCCTCAAAAAAAAAAAAAAAAACCAGGAGAATGCCCAAAATTGCGACTTTTCTTGAAGTAATCAGGGTGCTGATGTCACAGAGCAACCAACAGCCTGAAACTGAAAAAAATACAAGCACTTTTAAGAGGAAAAAGTGTCATGAGTGCTGGTTCACCTTTAGTAGAACACAGTGTGAGAATAGTATTACCATACAAGAAGATAAGAAGAAATTCAGCTCAAGTTTTTAATGAAATGCTAAAGTCTGAGTGTAGGATATCAAGAAAGGCTGAAACTACCAGACATTATAGGTAAAAGAGAAGTCTTCTCTGAGTACCATAGTTTTCTCCACGTACTGTCTCAGGACTCATATGGGAAAGATTGCAGGTAGGGTAAGAGATTGGAGAAAGCCTCCCTCAGTGATGGAGAACTGGAAGAGGGTAGTGGGTACATTACAGAAAAAAACAGAAGGATCTTTCTGGACACTTCTTCCCAAGGAACAAATGCCTTAAGTGTCTGGATGTGGAGGCAGGGAAGCAAACCCTATTACTTTGAGAACAGAGCTAAAATCCACTGTGCTGGAAGAAAAGTAATAGAAAAGCCCTCCATCCCTGGGATAGGGATAGGAGGCTATAAGAAATGTCCCACTACTGGAGAAGGACAGTGATCACTGACAAAGCTTGATCTCTAAGACTCAAGAACACAGGGCCTTTCTATAAGACACACACCCCACCTCAACTAGGCTAAAACATACCAAATAACTAGCAAAGCACAATACCCTTGGTGTTGTGAGTTGAATTGTATCCCCAAAAAGATAACTTTAAATGCTAACCCTCCACTACTGTTTGGAAATAAGGTCACTGAAGACATAAGTGCTTATTATGCTAAGATGTACTAGTCATTAGTATTGGTATTAAACCAGTATAGTATATATTATATGGTACTATATGTTAATGTAGTATTTCATTACATGTGTATGATAATATTAGTAGCAGTATTATATATTAGTATTAGGTAAGATGGGATCATACTGGAGTAGGGTGGGACCTTGGTCTGACATGACTGGTGTCCTTATAAGAAGAGGAAAATGAGCACAGATAGAGACATGGAGAGAACAACATGTGAAAATGGTGGCAGAGGCTGTAATGATGTACCCATAAGCCAGAAATACCAAGGACTGCCAGCAACGCATCAGAAATTAAGAGATGGGCATAGGATAGATTGCTCCTCAAAGCCCTAAGAAGGAACCAAACCTACCTACACAATGACCTCACATTTCTAGCCTCTGAAACTATGAGAGAATAAATTCCTATAATTTTAAGGCATACAGCATATGATATTTTATTACTGCAGTCCTAGGAAACTAATACACATGACAAGAAGAAAGGAGGAGAGATTTTTTTTTCTGAGGCACAGGCACACAAAGATGGTTTAAAACTGCAGGTATAACAGAGACACTGAGGAAATACAAACACACACACACACACACACACACACACACACACACACACACCCTGACAAACCACCTCCCATCCTAAACATAAGGCAATACTAGAAGAATTTAAAGCTTTGATGTACTGAAGTTAATAACAACAAAATGAAGAACTAGCTTGTTTGTTTAGGCTGATACAGCCCCACCCACTAATGATCTATGCGAAGAAGACTATGCTTATTTCCAGACACACATACTATTCACACTTTATTGCTCCAAACAGAAGAAGACAAGAAAAACAACCCTAAAGAGACACAAAGCAATCAACAGAATCAGATTCAAATATGACCAGATGTCAAAACTGTCAGATAAAGAATTTAAAAATAACTATAATTAAAATGTTAAATATTCCCATGGAAAAGATGAACAACATAAATAAAGAGATGGGGAATTTTAGCTGACTGATGGAAACTATAGGAGCCAAGTGTAAATGCTAGAAATAAAACACACACAGAAAATAATAGAGATGAACAATATCTTTGACAGACTTATCAGCACATTCAATACAGATGAAAAAAGAATAAATGAACTTGAATATAGGTCAATAAAACTCACCCAAACTGAAATATGAAAGAAAAATAAGATTGAAAAGAAGAAGGGGCAGGGAGGAAGAAGAGGCTATCAAATAACTATTGGGACAATATAAAAAAAAGTTTAGATTATTAATTTAATGAAGAATTAGCAGAGAAAAAATATTTGAAAATCTAATGGGCAAGAATCATTCAAGAATAATAAGTCACATTAATCATAGATCAAGAAACTCAGAAAATTTAAAGCAAGGTAAATTCTCCCTCCTCATTCCCTAAAGACAGATTATATTCAAACTGCTAAATACCAAATTTAAAGAGAAAATTATGAGAGCTGTAGTGAAAAAAGACATTACATACTTACACAAAGGTAAAAATTACAGCAAACTTTTTGTCAGAAATTATGCAAGCCAGAAAAATATGGATGAATATATTTAAAATGATGCAAAAAATTAAAACCTGTCAACCCAGAATTCTATACCCAGTGGAAATCGTAATAAAAGAGAAATAATTATTCAAACAAACAAAAATTGAGAAAATAAATCATGAAAAGACCTATCCTACAAGAAAATATTAAAGGAAATTTTTCAGTGAAAATGTGTATCTGAACAACAAAAAAGAAAATTTTTTAAAAACCCACTTTGTATCTGAACAAAGAAAAGTCTACCTCCGGGAATAGTTATAAAAAAATAAAATATAAAAGACATTTTCTTATTTTTAATTGCTCAAAAGAAAACTGACTCTCTACAGAAAAAATATTAGCAAAATGTTAGATTTTAATCCAAACATATAAATTTACATTAAATTTAAACAGCCTAATCACATCAATTAAAACAGATTGTCAAACTGCATCTTTTTAAAAAGTAAGATCAGCTATATGGTTTTTACAAGAAACACACTGTAAGTATACAGACATTAAAAGGAAGAAAAATTATATCACAAAAATTCTATTTTAAAACATACTAGCTATATTAATTTAAGACTTCATAACCAGGAATATTACCTAAAATAAAGAAGACATTACATAAGGATAAAGGAGTGAATTCACCAATATAAGATCATAATTGTGTATGCATCAAAACAGAGACTCATAATACTTGAAACAAAGTATTTAGACCTGAAAGGGAAAAAATAGACAAATCCATAAGTGTTATCGGAGACTTCCACTTTGCTCTATCAGAAACCAAAAGAACCAGTAGATAGAAGGTCAGTAAGGAGACAGAAGACTTAACAACATTAACAACAGGTTTACATTTGAACTGATGAAAGAAATCAATGAAGACTTAATAAAGAGATACACCATTATCCATGGATTGAAAGGCTCAATATTGTTAACATGTTAGTTCTCTTAAATTCATCTGCAGAATTAAAGTCTTAGTTAAAATTCCAGCAGGATTTTTTTTAGAAGTTGACAAGCTAAAATTTATGTGAAGAAAAGGAAGTAAGATAGCCAAAATAATTTTGAAAAAATGAATAAAGTTGGAGGACTCAAACTATTTGTTTTCAAGACTTACTATAAAGCTACAAAAATCAACACCGTGTGTTATTAGTGAAAAAAGAATGAATGTAGATAAATAGAACAGAAGAGAATTCTGAAATAGTACACCCCACACACACACGTAGTCTATTTTCAACAAAGGTGCAAAGACAAGCCAATGAAGAAAGGATTGTCTTTCCAGCAAAAGATGGTGGGACAAGTGGAAAACTATATGCAGAAAAATGAACCTCAATTCATACTTTGTATCATACATAAATATGAACTTCAAGAAACTACAGATTTGAATATAGAACTTAAAACTATACAACTTCTAGAACAAAATATAGGAGAAAAATCTTTATGATTTTGAGTTAGGTAAAGATTTCTTAGCTATGACACCAAAAGCATGATCCAGGAATTAAATATTAATAAACTGGACTTTTGGGAATTAACACTTTTACCCTTTGAAAGGCACTCTTAAAACAATAAAAAGACAAGCACTAGATTCAAAGGAAATGAAAACAACTCAAATGGCCTTCAACTGGCAAATGGATAAAAATAGAGTGCATCCAAGCATTGGAATTCTATTCTTCAATAAAAAGGTAAGAACTGATGATGATACACCCAACAGCATGGATGAATTTGAAAGAGGCCTGATCAAAAATCTACTTATTACATAATTACACTTATATGACATTTAGGAAAGGCAAAGCTCCAGTGACAGAAAACAGATCCATGGTTGCCAAAGACTGGGAAGGTGACTCTACAGTCATAACGTAATTTGGGGGCTTGATTGAACTGTTCTTGTATCTTGACTATGACGGTAGTGACACAAGTATACTTCCAAAACGCACAAATGTTAAGTTTATTTGTTGTTTGTAAAGACTTTGGTTAATCTCTACACCCCAGGTAACAACCACAACCCGGAGATCAAGAGCCTTCTCTTCCATCAACCAAGACGGCCAAGTGCCCCAGACTGTATATTTTTAAAAAGGTACTTTTACTATATGTAAGTAATACTTGAGCGAAGCTAACTTTTTCAGGAATGTTGATTGGAAGCTCTCTGAGCATGTGCCAATTTTGAGTTCTTCTGCTGAGCATCCCTCAACTCCTGTAACATCTCCCAGTTTCTTTTTACTGTGGGTTTAAGCCTTTGTATGCTTTTTTATTGTCATTTTAAATGGGCTTTCAGGAAGAAGCAGAGATAAATATGTGTGCTCAATTTGCCATGACTAATCAAAAGTTCAGAGGCAGTATTTCAAGTCACTGAAGTAAGCTTGGATTATTTAATAAGTGAAGAGCAGATCTGAAATGTTCTCACACACACACACAAACAAAAACAACTAGCCTTACTGTGGTAATAATTTCATAATACATAAGTATATCAAATCATCATGGTCTATACCTTAAACTTACACTTTGCTGTTGGTCCATGATATCTAAGTAAAGCTGGAAAAAAGTATGAAATTTCTGAATTTTAAAATAAAATACAATAACATAAAATATTAGACCAATCTTTCTAATATACAGGATAGATCCAGGATTAATGTTCTGTTAGCACAAAATACTTCTATGAATAAGAAAAAAGATAAGAACTGAATTTTAAAATTTTCAAAAGACATGGGAGAGTACTTCACGAAAAGGGAATACAAATGATAAATAAAATTATTACAAATCTTCAACTTCTTTGCAACCAGTAAATTTTAATTAAAACTATATTCTTTTGTCATATGGGCTGGCTACTTTTTTTTTCCCTTTAAAAACAATACCCAATAACTGAGGTTCAGGCAATTGGGTATTCTCATGCAAATGTAAATTTGTTTTGGCTTTCTTTTGGGCAATTTAGCAATCTGTATATAAATGACAATGTAGCAAAACTGTATATTAAACATTAAATGTATAACCACACCCTATAACCTGCAATTCAATTTCCAGGAATTTTTCATAACAGAATTATTAAGAATGTTTATAAAGATTTTTATAAGAATACTAATCACAATATTTATATAATAGTAAAAATAGAAAATCTGAACAATTACCAGTCGATAAAATAAAATACAGTGTTTAGTCTTTTAAGCATAATGTTATAGTTGGATATTTTTTCCCATGAAAATACATAGGTTATATATTGCAAATAAAACAAACAGAATTACAAAATTTTACATACAGCATGAACCGATTGGGAAATAAATGTGTGTAAACAGGCATATAGTAGAAATAGTCTGGAAAGAAACACAGGCAAGAATTCTCAGGGATTATCTCTGAGTGTTGAGATTATGGAGGTTTTCTTTTTCTTTGTGTAAATTATCATTGTTTTGTATTTTCTAGGATGAATATATATAATTTTCTTAATTAGTAGAAAAAAGATGAATATATATAATTTTCTAAGATGAATATATGTAATTTTCTTAATTAGGAAAAAAAGAAAGGATTTTTTTATTTAAAAAATAAATTCCAGGTGCCTGGGTGACTCAGTGGGTTAAAGCCTCTGCCTTCAGCTCAGGTCATGATCTCAGGGTCCTGGGATCGAGCCCCACATCGGGCTCTCTGCTCAACAGGGAGCCTGCTTCCTCCTCTCTCTGCCTGCTTCTCTGCCTATTTGTGATCTCTCTCTGTCAAATAAATAAATAAAATCTTATAAATAAATAAATAAATAAATAAATAAATAAATTCCATCCAGAAAAGGAAGGGAAATATAAAATATTTAATAATAAACTTAAGAGGAAATGTAAAGAATCTACACATAAAGTTTAAGGGGAGCAGGTACATGAAAAAGAGGGCTTTGTAAGACTTTCATGGGGAAATGTCATTTGTGTGGAAAGTCACACATTTTCAATGACAGTTCATTAAAACACAATCTTCTGGATATTCACATTGAAATAGTTTCTATTGTTTGTTTTTTAATAAAATATCTAGGATTAGTGAACATACAGGGTAAATGGGACTTTCACACTCTATTAGTGAAATGATATATCTATACTGTCTTTTTAGAGGACAGTTTCACAATACTTAATAAAAACCTTAGCCTTTGAATCAATAAGTTCTCCCACTGGAATCTACTTTAAGAATATCATTGAAGATGTGTGTAAATATTTAGTTATTAAACTAATAATTTTATGTAAGTGAAGTAAATAACCTAAGCTGGATTCATTAACTCCACTGATTACATGGACTCTGTTATGCCCAGATTGTAATATAGTGAGAAATTCGAAGAGGTTTTGGAGAAGCTATGTAATCCGTCAGGGCGCAAGCAGGAAGATGGAAGTCAAGCAAGATATTCCCATGGACATAATTTATTCTAGGAAATTGGTTACATAGTTATTGGAAAAATGAAAGAATTAAAGGGAATGTTGAGATTACCGAGAGCTTAGTCTTCCCTTGCAAGATCTCAGACCATCCTTAATAACTGAAGGACGCCCAGCATTCCCACAACTGAGGTGTTGGGTTACAATGGTGACTAGCAATACCAGCCATGAAGTGATCTCACTCATCTCAGTAATCACTCCTGCGCAGGAATCCTTGGTATAAGGTGTGACAGAGCAGATTCTGAAAATCCAAGACCCCAATTGGTGCCATTTAGAATCAGTGAACAGAAAGAAAGGCAAAAATGTTTCTAAAGGTCCTGGAACTGAGGGGGGTATGTTCAGACTGCAACTGGTAGAGATACGTTATCCTGCTCCACTAGGAACACTTACTAGGTCATTTTTTTAATTTTTTTCTTTTTAAGGAGGCTCCATAACTAGTGGAGCTCAACTTGGGACTTGAACTCACAACCCTAAGATCAAGACCCTAAGATCAAAACCTGAGCTGAGATCAAGAGTCAGATACTTAACTGACTGAGCCACCAAGGCACCTCTCTATGTCATTATTGAAGTCAGTTGTATGGCTTATTATTTGGGCAGGTTCTTATACTTTCATTTCTGCAGATATTATATATGGATATTTTCATTTTGTTGCCTTATTCATAAACCTACCCATCTCCATCTTTACAGAAGTGACTGTGACTTGTAGTGAAGTATATATTGAGGGGTTGAGTATAATAACTCATCTTTGAACTCTATGAGCAAATCTGGGCTTACCAAAAAGGTCACATCTAATTTCAGTTTTATTTTGCTGATGTTTCTGATGAAAACAAGCAAATTGTTACTAGAACTTCTTAAGACTTCAAAGGTAGAACATTAGGATTTTAAGAGATAAGTGGAAAATTCTTAGGTGTTAATACTCTGCCTCAAGAGCTGTGTATGTTCCCACTGGTAAAAAAAAATACACCCAGAGTTTATGGGAGATATTTCTGACAGAGTATAAATACCCACTGCTTTAGAAGAACGTGTGTCATTTCGATCAACACTGTGCTAAGGGCTCTTGATTGATAACTTACATTGCCACATTCTCCTCACAGTGGAACAAGGGGACGTAGAAGTACCTGTGGATGATGAGGGGTGTATCTTGCTTGTTCCTTACTAAATTATTAATTTGGTTATTCTCCACTGGTAAATGAATTAATATTTAATTCCAGTTGTCTCACCTCATACTGTCTGTACCAGGAGTGAGGGCCAGGTGTTGGAACCTCATGGAGGAGTATATGGTCCAAGAACAAGCAGGACCGAAAGAATCTCTCCGTTGGGAACTGTGAAATATATAGCGCATATTTGCTGACATCCTGCAATTCATGAGATAATCATTGCACCACTATGAGAGATTAAGAATTGCCCCCATTAAGGGCAGCTCCTTTAGAGAGATGTTAGAATATTAAGAAGTTAATGCATAAAGGTCAAGACAACCTCTCCTTGTTGACTTAAATAATACAGTGTGGAAAGAGGTGGTCCTGATAGAGGCAATCAACGACTTAAAATAATGTTAAATTGATAAATGTGGTTCTTCAATAGGAAAGTCTTTCTTAGGTAAATGAGTTAAAGTGTCAGGAATCCAGATTCAACAATTCAATGAGTTGGTCAAGCAGGTTACTATCCAGCCAAAGTCTCCATGGTCAAGACTAAGGAACTCATAACACTAATTATGGAGTGGTGAGGGGGTAGGACTAGAACTACTCAGCTGCTACTACGCTCTCATTTTCTCCATCAAGAGGGAAATGGATGGGGGAACATTCACAAGATAAAACTAAAGACCAAGGGAGAAGAAAACTATTAAGTCCATTTGGTCTACATTTTGCATTTACATTTCCTCTGTATATCAGAGGAATTCTGGAATCTTAGAAATATTGGAAGGAAGGAAGGAAGGAAGAAAGCTTAGGAAGGAAGGGAGGGTGGAAGGAAGGGAGGGAGGACAGAAGGAAGGGAGAAAAAGGTGGGAAAGGAAAAAGCTAATTGCTTTACTATATGCCAGAAACTGATACCAGATAGTTTCACACAAGATAACTCACATTTAAATTTCACAAAAACCTAAAGAGTTAGTTTTTGCCTTTTCTGTTTTTGAGATGAAAAATGATATATCTTGTTTTGCTTAAAGAGAAATAGCTATAAGGTGGCAGAGCTGGGGTTTAATCTGGGTCTATGTCTCTTATATCTAATTATAATATAGAGTTGTAAAACCAGACCCACGGCTGTGGACTAGCATGGGCAGGAGAGTGAAGCAGCACAGAGGAAGTAAAACCTGACATGACGCTTGAAGAAAATTAGATATGATTAGGCTACAATAAGAAAGGAATTCATCAGAAGTGTAGTTCAAGAGGACTGTAGAGCCTTAGATAATTTCACTGGAAATGAAGAAAGCTTCCAAAATAATGACCTAAGTGTCCATCTTCATAAGTTACATGAATGAACAATAGAAAAAACTCAGAGAAAGTAGAAAGAAAGCGATAATTAAAATAAGAGTGGAAATTAGTGAAATAGACAACAACAACAAAATAGTCAAGAAAGCCAAAATCTTATCCTTTGAAATTAAAAACTCTAGACAAATCTTTAGCAGAACTTTTCAAGAGAGTAAGGAAGAGAATACAAATAAATAATTGCATCAACTCGACAATCTTACATAACCACATATAATAAGAAAACTATGAATAACTGTGTGCTGACAGTTTGAAACTTATATAAAATCAACAAATACATGGAGAACTGTAACTTAACAGAACTGACTCAAGAAAAATTAAAAAGCTTGAAAATTCTGTATTTGTTAAAGAAATGTAAATGATGACTAAAAATTCCCCACTGTAAGGCTGTCTCAGTGGCTCAGTCAGTTAAGCTTTCAACTTTTGGTTTCAGCTCAGGTCATGTTCTCAGGGTGTGAGATCAAGCTCCCCACTGGGCTCTGTGCTGCTTAAAAGTCTCTCCCTCTTCCTCTTCCCCTCCCTGCTTACACTCTCTGTCTCAAAAAACAAAATAAAATAAAACAAACAACAACAACAACAACAAAACCCACCCTAAAAGTAGTAGGCCCAGGTGATTTTACAGGTAAGTTCTACAAAACTTTCAAGGAATTGATCATCCCAATTGCACACGGACTTATTCTAGCAGTAAAAGAGTAACAAAGGAAAACATTTCCCATATTTTTGTATGAGGACAGCATAATCCTTATTCCAAAACTATATTTATACATTCTGTGAAAGGAATATTACTGGCTTATTTCATTCATGAGTACAAGTGCAAAAATCCTAAACAAGATATTTGCAAATTAATTCAACAGTGTATATAAAAGATTATATGTCATAACCATGTAGAATTTATCCCACTAAAGCAAGAGACTTTTAATAACAGAAAACCCTTAAATGTAATTCACTATATCAGCAAATTAAAAAAAGAAAAATCATATCATTGTACAATATATGCTGAAGAAGTATTTGTTGAAATTCAATATTAATACATAACAAAATTAATACATAACAAAAACTCTTAGTAAATTAGAAATAGAAGGGAACTTCTTTAAGCTGATAAGGAAAGCTATTTTTTTTGTAATGTCCTAAAGCAAACATATCCTCTATTTGGAAACACTAGGATTAATTTCTTCAAAAGCAAAATCAATTTGATCTCACTTCTAATAATATTAAATACCTAATATTTTAACCAATATAATAAGACTCAAAAGAGCAATTAAAGTTACAAAGATTGGAAAGGAGAAAGTAAAATTATCACTGTTACAGATTATGTGATCATTTACAAGGAAAATCTGAAATATTTAGTGAAAATTTATTTAAAGTAACAGAAGACGTTAAAACTGGCTGGTAAATATATATGTTTGTGTGTGTTTATGTATATATTTGCATATATATTCAAAAATTAGTTGCATTTCTAGACAACAGCGGCAGACAACTAGAAAACATAAAGAGAAGGTAGCATTTACAACAGTCTCAGAGAATACAAGAAACAAACTGAGGGTTGCTGGGGGGTGGTGTGGGAGTGATAAGGTGGCTGGGTTGTGGACATTGGGGAGGGTATGTGCTATGGTGAGTGCTGTGAATTGTGTAAAACCAATGATTCACAGACCTGTACCCCTGAAGCAAATAATGCATTATATCTTAATTTTTAAAAAGAATAAAAAATAGCACTAACAAAATATATGCAAGATAAGAGATGCTATGAGAAGCTTAAATAAATGGAGAGATATAACGTGTTCTTAGCAAGATTGACTATAAAACATATTGTTCCCAAATTGAAGTATAGATTTAATGCGATTCCAATTAAAATGCCAACAGTGTTAGTGTGCTTTTAGAATTTGATAATATTATACAATGTATAATAAAAAGTAGAAAGCCACTGGGGCGCCTGGGTGGCTCAGTTGGTTAAGCGACTGCCTTCGGCTCAGGTCATGATCCTGGAGACCTGGGATCGAGCCCCATATTGGGCTCCCTGCTGGGCGGGGAGCCTGCTTCTCCCTCTCTCACTCCCCCTGCTTGTGTTCCCTCTCTTGCTGTGTTTCTCTCTGTCAAATAAATAAATAAAATCTTTAAAAAAAAAAAAAAAGTAGAAAGCCACAAATAGCCAGGACACTTCTAAATAAGAAGTACATGAAGAAGGCACATGCCCTAAGTAGATATCAGGAATTATTATAAAACTATAATAATTTACACAGTATATACTGACAGACAGATAGAAAAACTGATTAATGGAATACATTAGAAACATCATAACTAGACCCATGACTATATGGAACTTTGGGTTAGGAAAGAAGTATAATATCTGATCAGTGAAAAAAACTGAGGGTTGTTTAAAAGGTGGAGCTAGAAACAAACAGTTATCTACATGGAAAAAGATACAAATAAATTCTACCTCCCTTCACGGCCAAATGTCAATCCAGGTGAACCAAGAACATAAATGCAAAAACAAAACTTTAAAACTCTTAGCAAAAAAATTAAAGAAATACCTTTTAAATCTCAAGGTGAAAAAAAGAGTTTTAGACAAGATATCAGAAAGGGACTGTGAAGGAAAAGACTGATATATTTAACTATATTAAAATTAAGAACTTTTGTTCACCTAAAAATGTCATAGCTAGTGTGAAATGACAAGTTGGAAACTGGGAGAAGATATAACTATGCACTCAACTGATAAAGGATTTATATCAATACCATATAGAGAACTCCTAATAAAGCACAAGCACATCAACATAAAAATGGGCAAAAGACACGAATAGGCATTTGAGAATAGGAAGGCCCTGTGACTATTAAATACTTGAAGATATGTCCAGCACCATCAGCAGACTAAGAAATGTGAAGCAAGGCCACGATGAGAAATGGTTTTACACCCATTTAATTGATTAAAAATGACAATACCAAGTGCTATAAAGGATGTGAGTCCATAGGGTCTCTTTGACATTGCTGTGGAAATAAAATGGCAAAAAGTTTGCCACTGTCTATTGAAGTCAAACATTCATATATCTTATGACCAATGACACTGCTTTTTTCTATACACCCAAGAGAAATTCCTGCACATTTTCAACACGAAATACATATAAAAATGTTCATAGGAGCACTGTTTACAAGAGCAAAATCCTGAGTAATACAAAAACCCATCAAGAAGGGCATAAATGAAAAAGCTATGCTATATTTACACAGTGACTAGCATAGTCCGTGTCAGAAAAATGAACGACTGCAGCATGCAACCATATCATGATACATTTTAAGTCTTCCAACATTACATTTAACATATTTTATAGTTAAAAACCAACAAAAGTTACACACGCACCCACACATAAACACACGCACACACACATACACATACACACACACACACAAATGTTATGAATATATAAAAAGGAAATCTATAAAATATACAGAAAAAAAGCAAGGGCATGAATCAACATAGGAATTTTAATGATGGTAATGTCAGGTGGGAGGAGACAGCAGAAGGGTATGGGGGAACACATGATTATATGCAGGCTATTTTTAAAGTCCTGGCTTTAATTTCAAGTCACAGTTTATGGATATTTATTACAGAACTGAAACAAACAAAAACCAAATAAATATTGGGCCATATATACATTAATGATGAGAATGTGTCTGGACCAAAGATGATGGTTAATCCATCTAATCATAATTAGGGAAGAATAAGGAGCACTTGAGAAGTCTCTGAAGCAGCTCTATCCATAGAACTCCTGGGATGGAAATGTTCCATATCTGCATTATCCAATGCGGTAGCCACTAGCCTATGCTAACTATTCGCAATATGGCTAACAACCAAGAACTAAATTTTCAGTTGTATTAATTTGAGTTAATTTATACTTAAATTTAAACAGCCACACAGTACAAACAACTTTCAGTGGTGGGAGAAAATTAGTATTGTTCAGGGATCAGGGAGCAAATTGACCTGGCTTAAGTAAATGGTTCTTAGCAGAGAGTAGCCAAAAATAAGGTTGACCAAAGACCAAGGTAAGTTACTTACCTTGTGAAAAATCCAGCTCACCATCTCCAAAGAATGGAATATGTACTTTTCTTTCCTCTTCTTGTCTTTCCACTTAGAGTAGTGTAAGAAGCCTACTCAACAGCACAAAATTCAGCTACCACTTACGATATGCATTCACTCACTCATTCATTCATTCATTCATCCCTCATTTAATTTTTCTTTCTCCCTTCCCAAGCTCCCTGTTTTAGTAAATGAACAAGATTTCTTGAAAACAAAGAAGACATAAGCCAGTTATTGTCTGAGTAAAGTCTAAGTCTGCATGTTTAAATGTATTTACCTCCTTCTTGTTAATGGCATCATTCAATCACAGTTTAGTAGCTTCCAAGTGAGAGGATTAGAAGTGTCAGGGGAATTGCTCACTCAAACCAGGAAATGTGGGGGTTTTAGTTCAAACAGTATCTGAAGGAAGCTGGTAAGCAACAGCTGAGAAGATGAAAGATCAGACCAACGCCTCCCTTTGAAGTAAAGACTACTCAGACTGTGAGTATAACAATGTTCATTACTGCCAGAACTCCAAGTGGCTGCCTGACGCATGCTTTAGAATGTATCATAAAATCTATAAAAATATCAACAAGATGCTTTCAAGCGACACGAAACAGCTAGAGTGCCCTATTTGCCGGGACACTGCTGTTTAAAGGCAATTTGCTGGATTGCTTTCCATCTGGGACCCACGCAAGTGTCTTCCAATCTCTCTCCCTCCCCCCAACCACCCCTTCCTTTCTTGCTCCCTCCTCCCATCCCCAGCTAGAAACTCCGATTTTAAGTGTTTCATTTCTGCTTCCTTTGAGGGCCAGGAGGAGAAAATGAAGCTTTTCTTGGCTTGCTTCTCAACTCTCCTAAGAGATTCAGAGACAAAAAGATTGCTTTGGGAAAATAATAATGCCAAATGAGCATTAAAATAATAAATGGGTTTTCTGGAAATTAGGTTCTCAGAGGTCATGCAATTAAAAGTTAGGAGGAAAACACACCTCAGGCTTGATTGGAGGAGACAAGTGAGAGCTGGGGCAAATAGTTCCACCATACTTCAAGCTCCATTCAAGGTTTGAAGCAAGGGAGCTTGTTGATTAATCTATTTGCATACTTCCAGGACTTGATAACAAGCCAGAGTGTAGTATAATTTCATAGGCACTGATTATTAATAATAATGAGAACCATGATTAGGGCCCTGAATATGGAGGGGTCACAGCAGGGCGCAAGGCAAACATGAGTCAGCAGCACAATATTATTTGAAAAATAACAAAGGCCCTAAACTGCCTGAGGAGACGTGCAGTTGCCTTTCATTACATTAACGTTGATATATTAGACTTTGTCACGGCACAGTTAAAATCAAGGAACTTATTTCTCATATATTGTCCTCAGAAAAGCTTTATGGAAATTCAAGAACCCTTGGCAGCTTGTGTTTCAATTAACATGCTTCCCTTGTGACTAGTGGGGCTTTCAGGAAAGCAAGATCTGTTGTGAATCTTCCCTTCTCCCTCCATCACCCAATCCTTGACCGAAGAATGAAGAACATTTCACAGAAGACTGTTTGCCTTGCTGACGAGGGCACAGGTGTTCAGAGGTAAAGCAACTGTGCCAAAAACCCAGACCTAGTAAGGGACTAAGTTTAGGATCACAACCTTGGTCCTTTCCACCTGGGTCCCTATCTCTGGATAAGCCACCAAAACTCCAACTTCATTTTTTCACTGGGCTAGAAAGCCAGGCCTGAGCAATGGAACAGAATTACGTATCACTTGGCTGCAGAATCCTGAGGATTTGACAAAGCAGGTCTAAAAGCACTACTCTTTATTAGACCAACAAGCCATTTTTGAAATATAGTGTTTCACACAAAGGAGTATTTTGGTGAGGAATAGAAAGAGAGCGCCATTCCAGGCTAATACGCTTGGATGAATTAGACTGTGGTTGATGTCCTCATTTGAGGACACACTTCTCACTTATTCCCCCTCAGTCCAAAACAAGTAGGAGAGGATAACGTGAGAAGCACTGATATGCTAATGCACGTGGATGTGTCTGAGTCTACACAAATGCACAGCTGAAAACATCACCCATACTCTAGCTGTGGGGTCTGAAATACATATTTCTCCCAAGAGTGTGTTCTGCAACCCACACATAACAGAGGCCTCCTTCCAGGGTCTCTAAGGTCCTTTCAGATCTCACATTCTCTGGTTCTATAATTTGAAGTTTTCCTTCAGACCTCTTAGCTCTTTTGTTAAGCTTAAAAGATAGTCATCTGTTTCAACTTTTGATTAATTCTGAGCTTTATTAATAGAATGTTATAGCACAATTCCTTTTAAATATGTTATAAAAGCTTTGCTTTTTAAGGCCTCAATCAAACACTTTTTTCAAAGGAGTATGTCTTCAATTCTGCTTCCTGAGAGCAAGCTTTCCTAAGTTGCCCTTTGATTCTATTACATGGTAGATGAAAGACAGCCACAAATCCTCCTTACTGAGAGTTGGGGTCTAGGTCCTCTCCCTTTGGATCTAAGTGGGCTCATTCCTGCTTAACCAAAGAATGCAGCCAAAACAATACTGGGCTTGTTTCTGGGTCTTGGCCTTAAGAATTTGGCAGCTTCCACTTCCTGTCTCTGGAGTATTCGGCTATCATGCTGTGAAAGGGACAAAACAGCCTCTCAGAGGCACCTACGTAAAGAGGAATTGAGCCCCCCAGCTGAGCACCCATCCAAATCCAGCATCAACTTGCCATCTTGGAAATAGGTTCTCCAGCCCTATTTCAGCCATGCCAGGTGACTGAATAGACAACAGAGCCCTGACCAAATTGCAGATTCATGAGTGAATGAATGGTTGTCAGGAGGCAGATTTTCATAAAGAAATAAATACTGCTAATAGCAATGATGCTAACAAAGATAATGAAGATAATAAAGATAACATTTCATGAGCATTTATCAGGTTCTAGATATAGTGAAAAGCACTTCACATGAGTTCTATCATTTAATTGTCACAACAAAGCAAGGAAGTAGACACTCATATTTCCTTTATAGAGAAGGAAACCAAAGCTTTGTGTGACCAAGTACCGAGCCCGAGTTCCTTTAGCCAGTAAGTGTAGACCCAGGTCACCAACCCAAATCTTCCTTCTTGTTTCATGCTTCATTTCCCTCTGTGTCTTGAAGCTCTTGATGACTCATCTTCCTTAGAGCTTTGTCTAGTGCCTCTCCGCAAATAATACCAACATCTGTTCTGACCATTCTGACTTCTCATGAGCTCCCACTTGATCTCTGTAAGAACACAGGTAGATGTCTCCTTGGATCTTCCACCTCTGTGCTACCTCTAAACCTTGCAGTTTTCATCTGCAATGCCTTTGTTTGCCACTACTTCCCTTTTGGGCAGTGGGGACCCCACAGGAGATGGGCTAGGTCTTACTCTTCTCAATATCTTTAGTGTCTGGCCCATAATTAGTTGACTCTGCACAAGTCTATTTAACTACATTATTTTCCTGTTTTTACCTCAAAGTCGTGATGCCCCAAAGCAAGCCATCATTATCTCCATCACCTCCTCTTCCATATTCCATCAAAGACTTCACCATTCTCATAGTCGTGAAAACTTGGTGGCATTTGACACCTGCTTCTCCTTCAGGCACTGGGTCCTGTCCATTCTTCAAAATGCCCTCACCTCTCATGTGTTCATTATATCCTCTCATCCCAGTTCCCATCATGCTACCTGTGGATTATTGTAATTTTCCTAAAACTGGTATTCTCACCTCAACTCCTCTCTTCCAATCTATTTTGAACATTTTTTTCATAAATGCTAAATGAGTCTTTTTAATGTATTGCTTTTATCTCATCACTGCCTTCTCAAAATCCTTCAGTGCCTTGGGACCCCAGAATCATGCATCATTGTTTAGTTTTTGAAGCACTTAGTATGCTTGTGACTACAAGTAAAACCCAACTTGTACTGATCTAAACAAGGAAATCTGGAGTTCAGAACTAGGATCCAATGGCTCAGGATTTTAAGGATCTAGTTTCTTTCCATTGTTCCAACATCAGTTTTATACCATGCCTGGTCTTTCTCACTTATGTTGCCTTGTGGTGGCATTGGGCTACATATATCCTCAATAACTCCCAGTAGATTTACTCCTTGTGGCTTTCTCCTTTCATCTCTTTAGTAAGTTAAATTTTCTATGGCTTACAACATGTGTTTATTCTTTGTCCATTATACATGCTCAGTAAGGGTTGGCTGCAGCTCTGTTTCCTCCCATCTTCATTCCAGGACCCAGACTGAATGAGCAGCCCTTACATGGGATGTTACCAGAACCATACCTGAGCTCACTTTCCTAAATCAAAGTGAGCCTCCTGACCAAACCTGACATCCATGAGGCCAAGGAATTAATGGGATCCAAAGACAAGGGCAGCAATATTATGAATAATAATATTCTCCAGCTTAAACTGAATCAACATACTTATTCTTGAACCCATCACCAGGGAATGGGTAGAGATTTTCGTTCTCCCAAGGCATACCCCTTGAGCTGAGGGTAAGTTCCCAAGAAGTTTTGCTATTACCCAATTGGAGAAAGAAAGTTGGGGACTTACCATAATGTCCAATATGTCCTTAGCATTCAAGTTCTCTCATATTATGTCCCAACCAGTGGTCCAATCTCCTACTGCCCTCCCACTTATCAGTGAGCACTTTCTTCTGAGAACAAACATTTCCAATACGGGTTATGTTGGTTTTTCCACCCGGAATGCCTTCTTCTAGTCTCCCATCCTGGACACACCTACCCACCTTCTAGGAAGCTCCATCTATCACTTCCATCTTCTGACACTACTTCTCCACTAGCATCAAACATCAAACACCACTGACCAACATGAACTCTTAAAATTTGCAATATTCCAAGACCTTAAAAATCATTTAGCCCAGCATCTCCTAAAGGGAGGACACCCCAATCCTTTAAAATGCTTTGTGCCCTCCCACCAAAGTAAGTGGTAAAAAAAGGTGATCAGAAACTCTGCATGTGTGTTATAATCTCTCTTAGTTATTGTAATGTTCTGTAGCACCTAAAATCTCTGAGAGGTTTTTTATAAAGTTATTATAATTAAGAAATCAACAATAATAAAAAACATGAATTATATTAAAGTCTGTTTCTAAAATAAATACACTAGTATATATTTGATATGATAATTATTTCTTATTTTTGAACCAAGAACTGTTACATTTTGTTTAAATTGTCATTTTCTAAACAGTATATTAGTACTGTATAGCTAGTAAGTATTCCCTATAACCACATTGGAAAATGCTGATGTAGGTCAAACCTCTCATTTAATAGACTATATTACTGAGATCCAGGTAAGTCTGGTGACTTATCTAAGGTCACACAGCAACTGTGGTGAAATAGAAAGAGAGGCAGACTTGGAAGTCTCAGGAGTATGTCTATCTTCTAACTAGAAGTTTTAGTGTAGGTAACTACAAAACATTCAGAACCTCAGGGTTGTCTCCTTTGTTACATGAGCAACATAATAATATTGACCTCTCAGGGTTTTTGTTAAATGAGATAGTGTGTAAACACCTTATGAAGTATACTATTTCATACAGATGTACAATTATTACATACAGAGAATGAGAGCTAAAACTCAAGTCCCCAGGTTCCCAGCCAGTGCTGGTTCTATACCATGCTGTCCCCACCATGCCCTCAGTCCCTTTCTTCTTTTGCTACCTTAAGTCATTTGGCTACTTCCTATCTCTCTGCCTGCGTCCTCAGCAAGACTGTAAATTTCTTCAAGGTAATACATCTTCCGTTTCCATTATTTGTTCACAGCATCAAGCACAACATGATAGTATAGTAAGTATTTACAAAATAATAAATTGAATTTACTCCCGGTGACAACTGGAAAATGATAATGTAGAGAAAGTAAAATTTCCAGGTATGGACTAATTTCTTTGTATCTACCTGAACACTAAGAAAGACGTGAAGGTAATTCCATGCCCTAAAAGAAGTGCAAAGGGAGTTTCAAAGAAAATGAGTTAGATAATTTAAAAGTTTGACCTGAGAAAGGAAGGTTTAGAAATTGAGAGATTTTTTTAGTACTCATTATGAAAAATTCTAATTATGTTTCATGATGCCAAGTCCTTGCAATGTTAAAGTTCTATATGCAGTTTCAAAACACTTTAAATAAATATGCATGTGTTCATATATGTTCCATAAAAGACTTTCAATAACAAGTACAAATTCTGGGGAAGTTGGTAAAAATTGGGCTTTATCATTTCCATTTAGTTAAGAATGGGAAGAATATTCAGATTGTCCATGATTCTAGAACTTCTTATGTTTTAAGCATCTGTTTCCAAATAGTTGAAAGTGTTTGAAACTCTATAGAGAAAAGGTCTCACCAATGTCAGGATCACTTTTCTCTAATAGGTCATGATTAATGTTTGAAGTAGAAATAATTTATTGGCCTTGCTATTGCAGGATTAAAATTTTGTTTTCTTGCTTATATCTCTTAGTACACACTGATAGATGAAATTCTCTTTTGAAGCTGACTTCAGAAATTAAAGCTATCCTACCCATTTGTGCAGTAACCCCCTTCATACCATTCTTCATTAATACTCCCAGATAAATAGATTCACAGGACATTCATGAGTGGCATATTTCCCATCTCCTTTTACTGGAAATCCTGGAAATACTTAAAGTAGAAGAATGCACTTTTACTACAAACATATTTAGAAGTTTAATTAGCCAAAATAGTATATAATCACATGTATCAGTCAGGATAAGCTAAAGTTTGCTGCAAGAATAAGCACCACTCCTAAATTTAAGATAGTTTATTTCTTGCTCTCATTACTGATCCAATATGGGGACCCAGGTGGCTGTGCTCATCCTAGTCATTCAGGGACTGAGTCTGATGGAGGTGTGTGTTTCCACACTCACCATGTAGGTTATTGAGAGAGATACAGCATATCACACTGGCAATTAAATGTTTCCACACTTAGCAAAAATACACACCACTCCCACTTCCATATAACTGAGTAAAAACATAATCTAATCATGTCCAGGCAAATCTGGTCATATTGGTAGTCTCTTTTTGGGTTTGGCTATTTTGGCTTAAATTCTACTCTTCATAGTCTGGTACATTAGTCACTAGTCATCCAGTCCTCTGTTAGTCTCAGGTCCATTGTTCCCTTACTGGGCAGATTCAGGGCTTCTTTATAAGGTTGACAATCTCTTTGAGCAACATTTCCAAACTTAGGCATATGTAAAACATACACAAGATAAAATTTGCCATTCTGATCTTTGTAAGTGTACAGTTTAGTGGCACTGGGCATGCTCACACTGTTATGCGCCTGGTGCCACTATTCACCTCCACAACTTGACCATCTTCTCAAAATGAAACACTGGACCCATTAAACGATGTGCATTTCTCATCATCTCTCTTCCACCCCCAAAAGAACCCAACCCAGAGTTAGGTCATTGGCTTTTTCCCCTAGAAGACACATCAGGGATTCAGTCTAGATTCAGTTCTTTTCTAGAAAATTCTCAACATCTCCAAAGGAAAACTGCCTAAACAAATACTATGTCTGCTACATGGAGATACTGTCCACACAGTGTTTTATCTAAACTTTTAAGAGTGTTTTTAAAACGATATTAACAGGGACAACAAGCAGAAGCTGAGACTATCCTACACAAATTGGGACATATGCTCACCTTATGAATAAATTAGCATTCTCGAAGTGCGGCCAAGGACCTCTAGGGTTCCTGAGACTTTCTCAGGAGATAAGCAAAGTCAAAACTATTTTTACAATGATACAAAGATAATATTTGCTTTTTTCACACTCATTTTCGTGAGTGTCCAATAGATTCCTCCAGAAACCACATGGCATATGATGTCATTTCTCTGATATCTAAAGAAATATATGCTTTTGTATTCTTGAGCTTCCCAGAATTTTCCAGAATTGTTCATTTAGGTTATGAACAAGTACGTTTTCAGAGATAAACTCTCTTTTTTCTCCAGGATTCTACTGAACTTCTACAAGCTATCTTTCCTTATATCTTTTATAACCTCTGCTTCTGCACCTTCATTATTGTCCAATAAATCATTATTTTGAAAATCCAAAGTTGTCCTTATAATTACTTATAAATTTAAGAACAAAGTATATTTTGTTGTTTCCTTTTGCAAGTTTTTAAAAAAGTTATCAGTGTTAATTTCTAATAAAGCAAATATCAGTGTTTATATAATCTAACAAACAAACAAACAAAAACCCTATAGGGTCCTTAATAATTTTTAAGAGTATAAAGGAATCTTGAAACCAAAAATTTTGAAATAATCCTGTTATAGATAAATGTTATGCTAAGTCTTGGGATTTTAGCCATTTGGACACAAAAATCTTTATCTCTCTCAAGAAACTTACCTCTTACAATGAGATGTTCTAGGCTCTTGGGTGGCTCAGTGGGTTAAAGCCTCTGCTTTTGGCTCAGGTCATGATCCCAGGGTCTCGGGATTGAGTCCCACATCGGGCTCCCTGCTCAGCAGGAAGCCTGCTTCTACCTTTCTCACTCCCCCTTGTTCCCTCTCTGGCTGTGTTTCTCTCTGTCAAATGAATAAAATCTTAAAAAAAAAAAAAATTAGAAGTTCTATTTGCATGACAAAGACCAGGAATTGGAGTCTGTTTTCTGCAGTCCGCTCTCCTTAGTGAGGTCTTTCTAACAGTAGAGAGGCTAGAGGAATAGACCTATAGAGAATTAAAAGTCCTATTTTTATGTAGTTCAGAATATTATTCTTAAACCATGCGTAAGTCATATTGTGGGAAGACGATATTTGGTCAGGACCCATGGTTTTGAACACCCAAAACCTGTCCTGTTGTCACTCTCAGCACTTTGAAATGGTCAAAAGATACCTGAACAGAGACTACAAATAAATGTTTATGACTGGAGACTTGGCTTTAAATCCCAACACTGAGCCCTAGCCCTTAGGAGCTGAGTTAGGCCACATGGTGTGTGACTTGACACCATAGAGCCTCTTACTTGACCCTATCCTCTCTAGAGGCAAATGTGGATGACCCACATAACTCGTGCGATAGTAGCTGAACACTTTCTGAAGTGGTCACATTTCTATCTACATCTCCTGACTTTCAGAGCAAAGATAATTGCAAGACAAAATTGACCAGAGAAAGGAGGTAGAGAGAGAGAAGTGGGTACCACTTGACCTAGTAAAGCTTAAATCCTAATGTCCTGTTCCCCAATAATCTTGCTCAAAGTTAATATTGGGATAACCCAACCTTGGCAGCATTCCAACATTCTACCAACCCCAGGTGGTGGTAGTGGTGGTGAGAGAGTACCTTACCTCTTTCTTGACCAAGGTAACTTGGTTCACTCCTAGATAGTAATCAGTTCAGCCCATTCAATCCCTAAGACAGTAAAAACCAAGCCGGCCAGGACCCCAGCACTCCTAATAGCAAAGAGAATGTGGAACTGGGTGGCAAACCTATTTGCAATGTCCTCCAGGAGAGGGCTAAAGACCCTGCTGGATATCGCTTCAAGCAAAATGGGCTTCACTGGGCCCATCTCCCTCCCAGCTACCTGGAGAGGAATCAGACCAGTGTCAGTAGAGGGGATGAAAGACCCCCATGGATGACAAAGTATGACCAGTCGGTACCCAGAATTCCAATGCTCCTTGACCATTGTCATTTGGGGAATTGGGATATCCTTAGAGCCACCTACCATATCAGGTCAGTTCTCATGTCAAAGCCACATTTCTTATCTCCCCTGCCAGCACACCACCATAGACCTGAGACTCCTCGTGCATTCTGATGCTTTCTTATTTACCACCCACCATATTCATTTAGCCTCATCTACCCTCTAGTCTTTGACACTTGCCCAGGGGCAGGGTCCAGCTTCAGTCACCGTTGCCTCACCACATGTACCATTGGCTCCGTCAGCCTCCCCTACATTGGTGACAGATTCTAGCATAGTTTCTCTCAAGCTTATGTGATAGAAGCCACAGCAGCTCCAGTGACCAGCCTCAACATGTCTAGACCAATGCAGACTATGGCTCCTCTCACCATTTGGACATTCAGGCAAAGCACTTATACACTGGGCAGGGACCCACTTCTCTGGCTGTAACTCAGTGGGGAGGTAACAAAACCATGAAATACAGAACAGGAACTTTCACCACCAAGAGACAGGATGAAACTGTGACCCAGGATGAAAATGTCTCTCCCCTCCTCGCTCTAACAAAAGGTTCCTAGGCACAGTGTTTGGGATGGCCTGTCTAAAGATGGCCACAACTCAGACACTGAACGCCGCAGATCAAGTATTCTTCTCAAGAAATGGACAGAAAAAAATATTAATGAGCAGGTGTCCAGAGCCATACTTCATGTGCCTGGAGCAATTAAAAAACACACAGAAGTTCTGATCCAAAATTTATCTGTTCAACAGCAGTCTGGCCTCTTGTAAATGCAGACACTCTTGCGCTTCTCTTAATTCTGCTGTTCAGTCTCACGCTTTCCCTCTTCCCTGCCTCCCTGTTCCCCACTCCTAATTGCTCTCCTTTCCCACCTGGGTCCACAGCAGGTGGACCTCTTATTGGTCCTCTTGATGGTCTCCAAACTCAACCTCCCCTGTGCTCTCTCTAGCTTGGATGAATTCACTCAGGCCTTTGGTTTTTCTTCTTCACATGTGGCTTCTTGTGCCATGGCCCCACTCCAGGGGCTCAGAGAGCCAGCTCAGCAAGCCTCAGCAGGCAGCTACAGTATCCTGTACCCTCAAGTAGGAAAGAAATAATTAGATGCACTGGATTGGTAATGTGGAGAAAACGAGATACCATTATAGGGAATTAAACAATTCCCTTATATGCACATTTGTTTCTTATTGCAATATGAGGACCAAGCTAGAGAAATGGAACCCCCTGAGGAAACCCACCCAGATAACATATGGCCAGAGTTCTGTTCATATACACAAACTATTTTGAGGTTGAATTTTGTGAACCACCTGACTTCTTTTAATCTGTCTCTTCATGTATTTTCACCAAAAAAATTGATCCAGCAGGCACATTATGAGTGAAATGCAATGAAACCAATTGGTTTTAGGTTAATCAGTGAAAGCTAATGGTACATTCGGTGAACTGGAGCCAGGGACAGCAGGAGATGGATGTGCCTTAGAGTAGGAGAGCTGGGGAAAGATTCAGGTGAAAAACTGAGGCTAAAAAACCAAAGGGTAGTGAGTGCCCGCTTAAGCTCATGTTGTCCCTTAGCGGCCCAGCCAAGACTAGGCTCAGGCCTCCTGTCTCCTGGGATAGAGGATGAGGTTAGTGATTAGTTCTTTGAGAAGCCCAAAGCAGGCTCTCCTGTTGGGTCATATGACATATGTCCTAGACAGCCCTTGGCCGTCTCAGCTTCTACTGCTCTTCTGTCAGCCTCCAAAATCGGGACCTGAAAATGGATTTGTTCAAGTGCTGACCCACAGATTCCAAGCCTTAGCACCTTTTTAAATGAGCAAGTGACACAGTGCCAGGCGAGATGCAACCTCTGCAAATGAATTAATTAGACTTTCAAAAAGAGCAAGCAGGCTTGCCGTGGTGTTTTATTACACAGTTTTCTAAGTGGTAATTGAAAAAGAAGCACTTGATTTTAAATTCCCTCCCCGAGGTGTTAATTATGGCAGGGAGGGACTGTGGAGACAGACTCCTATGTAAAATGAATCGCTCCATCACTCAGGACTTGCGGGGTCCAGAGACCCTTATACTTGCTTTGGGAAATGGAAAGGAAAAGAGCAGGACACAAGATGGCAGCTCAGCTTTGGGATCTTTAGCCATTGCTATACTGGAGAAATTTAAAATACTCTCTTTTGGTGATCTTCTTCCAAAGTTCTGCAGATGAAAAGGTTAATATGAATCAAATTAAAGGAAAACACTGGGCTTGAATTATCTTCTGTGTACCCTGTCATATCCCTTCCATTTCTCCTCCTCTTCCTTTCCTTCCATCAAGAAAACAGTCTTTGGGCTAACTCAATGCCATTCAAGTGTCTTAACACTTGTTGAACAGCTATAATACGTCAGACATTGGAACTCTCTACAGGGGAATGCGTTATTCTGTCTGTAGAAGATGTAAGAAGGAGAAGACAGGGATGTGTCACAGATGGGAACAGATCCATGGCCCCCAAAGCACAGAAACGAGGAAGTACAGGTGACAGTTGAATAAGTTGGGGGGTGCATGAGGACCAACTCCTCCAGTCAAAACCTTGTTTGTAACTTTCGGCTCCCCCCACCCTTAGCCACTAATAGCATACTCCTGCCTGGAAGGCTTCCTGATAACATAAATAGTAGATCAACACATATTTTGTATGTTATGTATATGCTATGCTATATTCTTACAACAAAATGAGTTAGAGGAAAGAAAAGTTTATTAAGAAAATCCTAAGGAAGAGAAAATACATTTATGGTACTGTACCATACAAAATCCATGTGTGTAAGTGAACCCATGCAGTTCAGGCCTGTGTTGTTCAAGGTCAACGAAACAGTGTTTGTGACACACACAGATGGTGGACTATTTATCCACAGTGTTATCTGCCTACACAGTATTAGGAGAAAAAGTCAGAGCTGAGAAGTTAATTATTAAGAAATCATCTAATCAATTTCCTTCACCAGTGCTGTAGTCTTCCTGGACATTCAGGCTTCAGATTAGTTAAGATCAGTAAGACTGGGGGTTCTAGAGACAAAGTGACACTGAATCATCGCTCCACCTTGTGACTTTGGGCAAGTTACTTAACCTCTCTATGTCTCAGGGTCCTCATCAGTAAAATGAGGGTGATAGGCATATCCACCTTCTAGGTTGTTCATGAGAACTAAGTCCACATATGTAGAGCACTATAATGGAGCCTGGTGCATGGAAAATGCTACCTATATGCATATTTGCTTTGGAGTGCAAAGGAGGACTTGCACAGCTTCACAGATGAGATCGATGATGTAGAGACACTTTCACAGGCCTGTAAAGGGTGGAAGAGAAGCGACTGACTGGGACACAAGAAGGACCAAGTCACCCTGGCACATGCACATACATACACACATGCTGCCCAGACAATAACCCCACCCATCGCCCCACCCACTTTGTAGAAGGAAGCAAGAAGAGTAGCCCCGATCAACTGATCAACTGAGTATTTGCACCAAAGACACTAAGGAAAAAAATGTGGACGGAACTGCAGCTATCTGAAAGTAATTAGATAAGTTTTTGCTGAGCACACAAGAGAGAGCTTCAGAGCTAAATTCAACTCAATTGCAGAGACTAAGGTTCTGTTTTGCACAACTGAGAATGTGACTCTGAAATTCATACCCACCAATCAGATCAATGAAATCACGCAGGACTAGCTTGCTGCTTTCCGGCTTTCTATTTCCACAGCTGCTTCCTCTGACCATTGCCAGCTCCTACCCTGCCGCTCCCCGGAAACCCCACCTTCGCGAGTCACCCACCCTGGGTCAGTACCGGCCCCACATGACACAGGGATTGATGATCTGAGACGTCTCATGAATACATAGTGCCAAACTGGATGTTAGAATGGGGATCAGAGTGAGCTGACCTTTCGGCATTAAAGCTTCACCTTCTTGTAGGGTCTTACAGATATGAGAATGAGGTACACCATGAAATGCAGAGTAGGTGCTCAGGAAAAAATTACTATATTTTTGTAATTATTATTTTATCCTTTTGGTTCTAAGATTTCTGAAGTCATGAAGGGCATGCACCCAAGTGCACGTATGAGGGCATCTCTAAGCAAATGATGCATATTTGTACATAATTTTGGAAGGATCAGGGAAGTTCAGCTGGAAAGTATTCTTTAAGGAAACTGTTGCGTTGGACGGAAGTACCTAGAAAGCTTTTAGAGCCCCCATTGCCTCTAAGGACCTATTTAGATATCCAAGCCTCCATTTTGTTGTTTACTCAGAAAAACAGCTCCAGGAAATATGGGCAGCCAGCTCCTGGAAAACAAAGGTGAGCCAGATTGGGGGAGACACCCTATCAGTTAACCCCCTTAACCTCCGGGTTCCAAGAGCAATAGAGATGCAAATTAAGTATGGGTGGCCAGTTCCTGGTGCTTAGGACTAGGTGGGAGTGCCCAAATGACCTTCACCTCCCAGACCCAGGAGCAATGGAAATGCAAATTAACTCTGGTTTGAGGGTATGCCCTATAAAAGCTAGCCCGAGAAATTAGGCGGCGCTGTTCTCTCCTTAGAGACAACCCTGGCCGGGATCAGTATAATTCTCAATGCTTAGTGCAAAATAAAGCTTCACTTTACCTTTGTTTTTGTATCAGCCCCGTTCCTTCGACCACGAACCCTAACATTGTCCTGGGCATTCAAAACTAAATCAGAATTCCTGAGGATAGGACCCAAATATTGGTAATTTTTAAAACTCATGTAATGGCAATGTGCTGACAAGATTAGGATCCCATGTGACAATTTAGATCCTTACTTCTCAAAGTGTCATCTGGGAAAGGCAACATCAGCATATCCTGGGAGCCAATTCCTAGAAATGCAAAATCTTGGTCATCTGGGGTGATGAATCAAATCTGATTTGATCCCCACCTCTTGAGAATTTTTGGTAAGGATTAAATGAGTCCATATGTCAAGGACTGCTGTAGAAATCCCAACCTAGGAATTGCAAATTCCACTTTCTCCGGCTATAAAAGCTTTGGCAATCCTTGGGTCTCCGTTTTCTCTCTGGTAAAACAGGTCTCAGCTCTGGCATCCAATCAATCTGTGAGTAGAGGCATATGGCCTTCCACCCAGCAAAACTTCTGATGATACTTGACCCTCCACTCCCTCCCCAGCTGGGATGCCTAGACTGCCCTGCTGGAGAGTCTAACCTAGGAGCAACTGAATCTGGCGAAAGCTAAAAACTTAATTCCCTTTAAATCAATAATTTGCAATTAAGCACAGAAGACACTGAAGCCAAGGGGGTGGCAGGCTTCTGGAAAGAGGACAGCTGAGCACTTCAAGCCTTTGGATCTGAGAAGAGGGGGAAGTCCAACCCTTTCCAAGCAAACAAACAAACATTCAGCTCCATTGTTTGTGAGAAAGCAGGCAAGGGAACTTAAGTGGTACTTGAGGGGTAAAAAAAAAATCAAGAGCTTAGATCAGTAAGGACTCAATGCCAAGAGCTAATTTACTTTCCACTGCGCCCTCTGCTTATACACTTCCTGTGGCTCGGTGCCGCACTCCACCATGCTGGGGACCTCTAAAGCCTTAGAACAGGGCTTCACAGTTTGCTGGTTGCAGGTAGCACCCAGCTCATGAAAGAACTGGAAGCCTGCCTGGGTCCCATCCCCATCTTCAGCAGGAAGTGTCAGACCGGATTGGGTGAATGCCAGGCAGGCAGCGCCAATGGGGAGCACAGACACAATATAAGCATGCAACCCTAAGGAGCCAGCACTGAATGAGGGCTGATGGAGGCTCTGCAGCCATACCAGCAGTCTGGGGCTAGGAGCCATCCCATGGCTGGTCTCCAGAGATGGGCAGTGATATGCTGAAATTCTTGAAACAAAATTGAAATATGCTTCATTTTCAAAGTAAAGGCACGCCATGTGGCATTGGGGGTGGGGAAGGCAAGTATAGAGAACTGCAGCTCTGGAAAGACCAGGAAATTCAATATATAGAAATTGTAAACAAAACACAGGTCTTTTGATTTTTCCCAAACCACAATAAAATAAAGAAAGGAACACAATTTTTTCTTTCACAAATGTTAACAAATGGCTTACATACAAGTCATTAATAAGTCAAAGCTGGACATCTTGCCTAGAAGGACAGGAAAAGAAATAATTTTTATTGAGGAGCTAGTATCTGCCTGGGTCTAGGTGCTTTACAACAGCATCTCCTCTAGTCCTCATAGTACTATTTAGACATAGACTTTAGCTGTAACTTCATTTTACTTGTTAAGAAATTTCCCAGGACTGATTTTCAATTCCAAAATATGCATTGGGCTTCATTGTATGTTAAGCACTTTTCTAAAGCATGAAGAAAGATACAGAGAATTATAAGACAGCCTGATTCATAATCAAGTCAGGAAAGCAAGATTCACAAAGAAAAGGTGACATAATCTGGCAAGTGCCAAGTGCTCAGTGGGTAGTGCCAAAAAGAAGAGCTGTACGAATACGAATAGGGAGAGAGAGAGATTAGGAATTCAGCGAACAGGAAGACACACACAAGTTAGTGTTAAGAGAGTCTTAAAAAAAAAAAACCCAAAACCATGATTTGAAAGATGAAGAGGAACAATAATATTCCAAATGAAGAGAGCAGATAGAACTAGGGTACAGGGGCACCTGGGTGGCTCAGTTGTTAAATGTCTGCCTTGGCTCAGGTCATGATCCCAGAGTCCTGGGATCGAGCCCCACATCAGGCTCCCTGCTAGGCAAGAAGACTGCTTCTCCCTCTCTCATTCCTCCTGCTTGTGTTCTCTCTCTAGCTGTGTTTCTCTCTGTCAAGTAAATAAATAAAATTTAAAACAAACAAACAAAAAAAGAACTAAGGTACAGAATGAAAGAGTAGACTCCATCTATCAGATGGTATAAAGACACCTCATGGTATATTATTCTTTGAAGATACTGTAATAATCCAGAATTTTAAAAGTGGCCACTGTAAAGTTATTGTTCAGATCTTTTTGGCTCCTAAAAGAATCCTGCATCATAGCAAAGAAGTATAAATATTTGGTCATTCAACAATTTTTTGCTTTGGGCCAAGTACCCTAAGGCATATCCACTGTCATGACACATTGCTAAGAGCTCAGCCACTTGCAGAAAACATGGTGCCCAATTCCAGTCTTTCCATAAGTGACACAGAACTATAGATTAAGGCACCCTCCAAACCATAACTTCTTTAAAGCACAGGTATGTGCTGGTGCTGTTCTCCTAAATGTAGAGCAAGGGCTTTGGGGAAGGTTCCAGGCATCTCATGCTAGGCAACTGGAGTTACTTTTATTAGCACCTATGAAGAACCAGATGCACCATCACTAATCTTTACATACCGGTCAAACCCAAAGTCATTGTCATAGGAGGAAAGAAGGAGGAAACACTAGGCACAAACTAAGCCACCTTATGGTAGAAGTTCTACATCTTCCTTCCCCAGGGGAAGGCTGGTTCAGACCGATTTCTTCTCTCAGAAGAAAGAAAGACATTCCATTTTGAAGGAGGAGAAATTCTGGTCTCCATTGTTTAAATTCTAGAACATTCTACTGGGCCACCATCAACTGGGGGGAGCATCTAATGAAACAAAAGTTCACAGAGCACATAAATGTTGGATCTTCACACCAATGCAGCAGTGGTGTGAGGTTTCCCAGGTTCAAGGTTCTTGCACTCTTTCTCTTCTTCTCTCATTTCCTTCCTTGATGCCACAGTGGTAAGAATATCTGAGCTGCTTTGAGCAGCTCTCACCTTCTACTTTCTCTCCCCATTGGATTCTCTCTCTCATTCTCTCTCTCTCTCTCTCTCTCTCTCTCTCTCTCTCTCTCTCTCTCTCTCTCCCCTTTCTCCCTTCCCTTATCTATCTATCTGCCTTGTGCCAGTTGGGTCAATTTCATTCTCATACTGAGGGACCCACTTTCCTTGACTCCTTTTTTTCCAGGAGTCTGATCTGTTGTTCCACTGCAAAATCCAAGACTCCTATTTGACTGTTGAAAGAAAGACACACAGAGGTCACAAATGACTCGTTTTTGAGGCTGTGTTGCCCTGACTGATCTAGGAAAAAGGATCTGTGGAGGAGATTCAGCCCAATTACTGGAGTCCAACATTGGGGTTTGGGGAGAAATGCTAAATGAAAATACTGTTCCATCTCCTTACTCTGCCTCCCTTGTGCACCTCCCTCTTTGGAGGGAGACATCCTGAGAAGAACTGTCTAGACCAAACCAAAAATTTCTGAGTACCGTAGTCAAATATAATGGTAAGGGTTTCCTAACACCATGCCTTAATTAGACTCAGTCTCCATAACTTCCAACACTCACCTGAAATAATTAGCTCCTTGGGACTCAAGAAAAACTGGAGGTTCTATGGAAATTCTCCCTTCCCTCCTCTCATCCCTGTTCTATGACTAAAACACTCCACACATACTTGCTCACACGTGCACGCATACACACACACACACACACACACACACACACACACACAGTGAGGCTCTACACAAATTAGATTGAGACGTTTTCTAGAAAAACAATCCATGGTTCTGTTTCCATGGAAGCAATCTCATGTCCCCAGTGGCAGCAAATGGCTGGCAGACGGCAGTAAGGGAGCTCACAGTGCCGCAGTGGGCCTTCTTCCTCACCGCCAACTCGAGCAGAATGCACCGCAGGAAGTGGGAGGCAGAGTTGAGCTTCACCAGAAAACCCAAACCTCAAGGGAGGCAGTGAACCCCAGCTGTGCCCCCTCTTCTGGGGCACATGTACATCTGGGAACTCTGGGCACAGCTCCAGCCAATCAGCCAGGCTGATCCTCCCACAGCTCCTCACAAAAGGCTGCTCACTCAGAGCAGATGGCGGCACCTAAACCAAGATGGAGGCCACCCGGGGGGCTGGCGCTGAGAGAACAGCCGTTGCTCTATGCAAATATCCCCTTCTCACCACCCCCTGTAGGTAGATGACCCTTGCTTCTTCAGCTTCTAAAGCCACCATCCCAAAATGTCACCTGTGCACCACTAGTGGTACACAAGATCATTCGAAGTCATGGATGGACATTCTTTGAAAATTTTGACAGTTACATATTTACTGTCGTGTGTATTAGAAACAAAAGCTGCGATTTCATGGATATTATTGCTTAGCATAAAACTAAAGTAGATGCTTAAATAAAATGTGAATCTATTTTGAGGAATGAAGTAACCACTGGGAAATCTGAGTTAAAGGAAAGATTCCAATGTCCTCTCTCAGGACTGGATAATTTTCCTAGCAGGAGGAAAAAATTCTTGACATGACAGAGTGCAAAAAGTAGGGAGCCACGGGACAAATTCTCCACCGAGGCCGATGAATGTATTGGAGGTTCCCTTCACCTCTCCTTGACTGTACCCAGTGTTGCTGGCCAGCACTTTGCTGAGGCTCCAGAGAGCTATGTCAGAAGGGGTTCTCAGTCTGTTAGGTTCTCATTAATACTGACCACCATCCCACCCTGGGTCAGTTCCAGCCAGATGGACAGAACAATGGAGAAGGCCAGTCTACTGGCCACGAAAGTCATTGTCTTCCCACTTTGAGCCACTATCCTGGAGCCATCTCTGAGTAGCCAGCAATCTATTCCTTTCTCCTCAGCTTCACCCTGGCTCTTCTCAGCTTTTAAGACTCAAATGTGACTTCTACAAAGAAGTCATCTTCATCTCCAAAACGTAATTCCCAAGCTCTCACCACCCTAACGTGTTGCCACAAAAAAAGAAATAAAAGTAGAAGGGATATAGAAGTTTCTAATCTTCTCTCCCACCTTACCTCTGAAGCTTGTAGAAAAAAACAAAGAACTGGACGATTGGGTCCCCTTGTAAGATAGTAACAGTAAAAACAACAGAAGTCATGATAATTGAGATTTGTTAAGTCTATCTAGATTCATTATAACTCTATGAGGCAATCATCATTAGTCTCATTTTATAGACCATCATTCTAAGACTCAGAGAGGTTAAATAATTTGGCGAAGGAGTGGCAGAGCCAGGACTCAAACCTGGCTTATTCTTATTCTATTTCATGGACTCAGCTGCCTCCCTTTCATGATCTTCCCCAAACTCCACTGTGTCCTTTTGTGCCTGTCCTCACCCCTCCCTACTTCCTCTGTGCATGTAGTCAGAGGAGGTCCCCAGAGAGCCCATCAATCTGAACCCCTGTAAAAGGCCATTTCCTCATAACACACCCTGAACATCTGTAAAAACAATTTCTCCTCAAGCCTACAACTGGACCTCATAATAAAAACTCACCATCCAATATAGCTTTTTTTTAAAAAAAAAAAAAAGCCCTGATGGCATTTTAACTACTAGGGGAACTTAGTGATGTTTATATCCTTGTTATTCTGGGAAGATGCTTGCTTCTTGCATTTCTGGAACAGGGCTATCTGAGACACTGGGACATTTTGTCTTCCATTGGGAAGACTGTGTTGGTCTTCAACCGTATAGATTAGATTATGGTGCTGTGACAATCCCCACATATTAGGCATCTAAGTTTATTTCTCACTCACTGTGAGTCAGCTTGGGGTTCAGGTGACTGTCCAGCCAGCTAGCCTCAGCATTCAGGCAGCTTCTGTCTTACAATCCTGTATCTCCCAAGACTGCCAAGGCAGTGGAGACAAGAACATAGGGAACTGCATAGTCGCTCCTATGGTATTGTCTAAAACCAGGCATATGGCATGGCCAGTTCAAGGGGGCTGGAGCTGTACGGTCTTCCCATGTTCCAAGAAGAAGAAGAGAATTAGAAATATGGGACAGAGGTGCACCTGGGTGGGCTCAGTCATTAAGCGTCTGCCTTTGGCTCGGGTCACGATCCCCCGGGTCTTGGAATCCAGCCCTGCATCAGGCTCCCTGCTCGGCAGGAAGCCCGCTTCTCCCTCTCTCACTGTGTCTCTCTTTGTCAAATAGATAAATAAAATATTTTTTACAAGGAAAAAAAAAAAAGAAAGAAAGAAAGAACTACGGGCCAGAAGCATGGTTTATCTTCCACAACACTCACAGGCTCTCTTATCCACAATTGCAGGAGGAGGTAGTGTCAAGAAGAAGGCTCAGTGAAAAGAGCCCTGGACCAGGAGTCAAGAGACAAGAGTTTGAGGCACTTCTGATCCCCTTCTTAGCTGTGTGGGCTTATGGAAATCACCTGCCCTCACTGGTGCTCACTTTGTTCACCACAGTGTAATAAGGTTTGCTCGATTCACTGGGTTACTTTAAGTTTGGCCATGAATGTGTTTCTCCACCAAAAACCTTGCTACTCTTTAGTACTTTTAAAGCCATCTTTTCCCTCCTAGAGAAAGCAAAGAATAAAAACAGAAAAACAAAACTGGTTTCAGGTGTCCTGGGTTCCTACCCTGGTTCTCTCCCCTTTACTAAAGTCATTTGATCTCTCTGACCCTCAGTTGTCCCATCTGTCTAAAAGATGGTGACCTTATTTCTATTCACCCCACACGAGACACTGTATACAAAGGACTGTATAACTTGTAAAACTCTCCAAAAATGTAAAGGATTATCTCCTTTTCTCTCTTGTCACTAAGGTGTCTCCCCCACCTCTTCACCTTCCCCTCAGCTTTTGAATAAGTTTAATCTCTCATCCTTCGGAGGATGTTTCTTCACCCTTTATGGCCACCCCCCACTTATGTTCCATACAATCTTTTCATTATTGACTGCCAGACTTCCTCGAAACAAGGCTGCACGTAAGCCTGGTCCCCATTCTTACTTTCCATTCTCTTCATAACACTTTTATTTAGCTTCTGTCTCCACTATCAGAAAAAAAACCATCTCTTAAAAGTCCCTTGACCTCTTTATTAATTTTTATCAGTTTTGCTTTTCCTTGACTTATTGCAACATTTGACAACAGCGACCACCCTATCTAATCTGACGGATTGCACACTCTGTTGGTTCTTTCCGAGTTCTGTTGGTTATATCTATAAAACATCACTGTCCTATTGATTCTATTGCTTAAACAGTTGTCAGGCCCATCTCTTACATTCCTCACTATCCACTTGTATGTCCTATTGAATCTCTGTTATTGGCTTTTTTCTGTAAACATCTCTCGCGTCCATCTCTTCTCCATGCTCTTTGCTCCTGTGCTAGTCCAGGATCCCAGTTATCTCTGGCGTAGATTAACTATGTGTCTGGTCTTCTTCAACCAGCTATAAAATGGGAAGTATAGTATATACTGCCTAGACCCTGAAGGAAATTAATTAATGATCTTAAAGAGGGCAGAAGTGCCAAGCTACTGGTACTTCCCTCCTCATGCTTAATATACAGTCTAGTTTTCTACCTTAGGCCTTGATTGGCTACTCTTCACCCGCAAAATCCTTCAAAATTTCTCTGTTTCTTCAAATTCTAGCCCAAAACCTCTTCTCAGCCTTATGTTCAGAGCCCTCTTCCAGTTCCCTCGTGTTCCTACTGTCATAGAATATTCAGCATTCTGCATATAGCGCCCACATTATTTGGACTCATTATCTCCTCCACTTGGAACTTACTTCTCTTCTTTAAGAGGACAACCCTTTCTCTACTCTCCTCATCTCAACATCAACATTAAACTTGTTGTAAAACTTTCTCTAACCCAACAGCCCTTCTGCCAGGAACAAATCATTGCTCCTTAATTCTGTTTTCCTACACTCAATTCACATTTTCATGGAACTGTGGCATTATGTTTCTTTGTATAAGAGGTGGTAATGTGACATAGGTATTATGTATAGAGACCACCACCAGGGAGACAATTCACTGAGATATGTGCTTGTAAATAGCTTCTTTAAGAAGAAGGGAGGAGGCCCAGAAAGGAAGAACAATATAAGAACAGACAAGAAGACAATGCTGCACAGAAGTGGGACAGCAGGGACCCATGGCTCTGGGATCAAATGAAGTCATGTGTGCTGAAAGGTCAGGATAACTGAGGGAATTAAATGGAAAGCGGGAACAGAGTCATAAGGAAGGGATCTGATGGGTGCCCTCCGGTTTGAATGGAATGGTGCTTATCTCTGATTGGTAGTCTGCCTATTAAGATATCCTAATTTGGGGGGCACCTGGGTGGCTCAGTTGATTAAGATATCCTAATTTTTATTTTTGCTGTTAAGATTATCCCCATAACTGAAGTTGAGGAGTCCCTGCATGGAGGGAATTTGGACTGTCCACTTGAATGTGAGTCCTGCTAGATGGCCTTGATGGGCCATTGCTAAATGACACAATGATAGAATTAGTAAACAATGACATTAAAAAAGTATGTTCCATTCGTCCAAGAATTATACACCAAGCTTTGATGAGAAAGCAGATGTGTGTGTTAGGATTGGTCTACAAACAATGGCTGAAAGGTAAGGCATTCATTTGTCTCACATGACAACTGGCTAGGCCTAGGGCCAGGCAGCCCAGGGCTAGGGCCATCCAGAAATCAATCTCTCTCCTCTCCCTTTCTACCAGTCTGAGAGATGGCGGCCATGCCTCATGGCCCACACTCACTGCAGATAGGAGGAAGGAAGGTGACAAGAGGCCTCACTTCTGTTTACATTTCATTGGCCACAGCATCAAGAACATGGTCACTTCCAGCTGTAAGGGAATCTGGAAGGGTTATTTGTAGCATTCTAAACTGTATCACAGAAAGGCAAAGTGACCGGACGTGAACTATCGTATCGGCCACAGATGAACTGAAACAAATTTTGGAATTGTCATTTGTCTGTATTCCGAGCTCCCTGAGAGCACTGGTTGAGTAATATCAAAACAAACAAATAAGCAAACAAGCAACACCAGAGACGTGGCAAATGTTAATACTGAATAACTTGTTGGATTAATGTCTCACTGAAGGAGATGACTGGCGATAGGGCTGGAAAGAGAAAGCTGATGGCCAGGATGAGTCCTGCTCCACAGAAAATACTCCTGAAGGCCACTGAATGAGGCTGGAGTGGAACAGTTGGGTTTAAATAGGGATCTATTTTTACCTAACCTTACTTTGAAAAGGATTTAGGTTACACTTCATAATCCAGACAATCTAAAATAAAGCAATTCAGGATAAAAACGAGGTAGAATCATCTAAGAAGAGCTAGGGAGAAATGCAATCCTGTTGCAAGTTAGTGTAGAAAGATACTGAGAATGAGCCATGCCAAGTGGACGGTCAAGCATCCAAAAAAGAGCAGCACCAGGATGTCTCAGTTGAGTAAGCATCTGGCTCTTTCTTGATTTTGGCTCAGGTCATGATGTCAGGGCTGTGAAATGGAGCCCTGCAGCAAGCTCCAGGCTGGGTATGGAGTCTGCTTAGGAGCCTCTCTCTCTCTCCCTCTGCCTCTCCTTCCCCCACGTCCTGTGCTCTCTGTCTCTCTAAAAATAAATAAAAATAAATAAAAATAAAATAAAAATGTATTAGTGAATTAATTTTTAAAAAATAAACTTACGGGGCGCCTCGGTGGCGGCTCAGTTGGTTAGGTGACTGCCTTCGGCTCAGGTCATGATCCCGGAGACCCAGGATCGAGTCCCACATCGGGCTCCCTGCTCGGCGGGAAGCCTGCTTCTCCCTCTCTCACTCCCCCTGCTTGTGTTCCCTCTCTGGCTGTGTTTCTCTCTGTCAAATAAATAAAATCTTTAAAAAAAATTAAAATTAAAAAAAAAAACTTAAAAAAGGGGTCCTTAGAGGTACAGTTTCTGTACATAAAAGGGATATGAGAATAGGAAAATATGAGAAAGGTCATATAAATACAACAAAACCATGCAATGGAGTCTGATGTAGGCATTAAGGCTCTTTAATAAGTTGTGCTACAGCCTACCTCCAGCTGCTAGAAGAGTCTCTTCATTGACAACCTTCAGGACCTCAGGAAGCCTCTGTGAACATCTGGTTCTACTTCATGCATCCTATCCTTGGTCCCTCTTGAGAGAACAGACCCACCTTCAGGGACTTAAAATATAAGGGGCTACTGTGTGCTGGATATGGCAATAGGCACTTTTACACATCCCAGCTCATCTGACTTCTGAGTCAGATCAGTTAATAAAATGATCTTTAGTTTTTCTCCTGGTCTGCCTGAACATTCGAGTAGAAACAGGCCGGGAACAAGAACGCCATAGAGGCTGCCTTGAATGAACACAACAGAATATCAGATAATTACCTGGTATTTAGTTTATAAAGTATTTTCACTCACTCTGTCATATTTGTTACTCAAAACAAACACTTAATTATTGAGCAGTTTTCTGGTGATTGACAAGAGAGAAAGGATAGAGGTCATTTCTATCATCAATGAGCTCACAGAGGTGAAAAAAACAAACTCAGAAGACTGCCCCACAACAGGTGAGCGTGGCTCTCTCTGATTTCATCCAAGGTGGCTTCAAAGTTTGCAAAGGCACCTGGGCTATGAACACAAGAGCAGAGAGAAGTGACGAGCAACCCAGAGACGCAGGTTGAGGGAGACAGACAGGAACATGGAGAGAAAGCAGGCTGTGGTTTTGGCATTGGGGGTCAATGAGATGTCCTTATTTTCTCTCATGAAAACTTTTTAAACTTTAAGTGTGAAAGAATTTCTTTTCCTCACAAACAAATGATTCCTGATGATAACAACTGTCTAGGCTCCTCTTTTTCTGGTCAACCAAACATAAAAAGGCCATGTCCTTTAGTGGGATTTCTTAGGGAACACCGACTCACCTGTGAGTTCCTCCACTTGGCCCTTAACGTCTCACCCCATTTATATCCCCACTGATGTTTTACAACACTCTCATCCTTACTGTAGCCACACTTTCCTCCCGCTCTTGAAACATCACTGCCCTGTGTCCCTCCTTCCAAGGCGAGGCTCTGAACGCCTAAGGAGATGACGGAGATCCAGTTAATCTGATTGGCTAGACCATACAAATCTGCTACTGAAGGCCAGGCAGCAATCTTCTCCTGACAGCACACAGAGAATTAATCATATAAGCAAAAAGCAGAAATTAAGATGTACCCATAATCCCATTACCAAGTACCTCCACTGTTACCATTTTCCAGGTTGTATTTTATAGATAGTTATACATATTTTGCTTAACAAAAATAGGCTCATGGTATATACATCACTTTGTTACTTGTTATTTTCTTAATTATACATATAATGCTCCTTTAATTGAAAGTAGGAAAAATCAACTTCAAAATGGCTAAAGCAAAAAAAAAAACAAAAAAAAAAAAAAAAAAAAAAAAAA